>WEIS01095223.1:301-15513 GCA_013389965.1 Todus mexicanus
TAAGTGTCCATGTCTTTGATTATCCTGGCAGAGCTCACCTGCAGCTTTTCTTATTCTGCCACATCTTTCTTTAGAGATGGGAGGACCAAGGCTGCCCACAAAACTCAATACACAAGTGCACCAAGGATTTGTATGGTGAATATGAATGATGTTTTCCATGTTGCTTACTCTTCTTTTCATAATATTTACTAGTATTCAGTTTTGGACTTTTTCTGATCAGTTCTGAGCACAAATCTGACATTTCCGTTGAGTTATCTATTGTAATGGCAAGATCTCATTTCCAAGTAGCAATAGTCAACTCAGAACTCAGCACAGTATATGGGAAGATTGGTTTTTCCCCCCACATGGCTCACTTTAAATTTATCTAAGCTGCATTTCATCTGTCATTTTATCAAGGTCTTCTGCAATTCACACTCAGCCCTTGTCTTTAGTACCCTGAATAATTTAGCAGCTATTCTCCACACAGATTAGTGTCCCCAGAGCTCATTCTGCAACCTGCGTAGACAGCGGGGGAGCAGAACTTGAGGCGAGCTGACATAACATCCCAGTAGCAGATATAAAGGCTTCATTTGCCTTCCCAACCATTCTGATGAAAGTGCTGAGATATATGCTGCCATTCTGCTGCTCTCACCATGGAGCTGAAAACTTCGTTTTTATTAGTGTTGAAATTGCTTTTCACACAGGTTGCCGTTAACAGAAAGGTATTGCTTTTTGGTTCCTTCTTTTAGCAGAAAGTCATACTGAAAGGGTGTTAATCCCCTTTCTCATCTGTATTCTCCAATTCTTTAAAAGCTTTTGAAATTATATCACCACTTCCCTCTTTCACACGCAAATTTTGGCAAACGAAATTTCTGTCTTTCCAGCACATAAAGCAGCTCCCGTCTCTGCTGTAAGGCTATAAACAAAGGCATATTGGGTGAGCTGGCATTGAAATTACAGAAAGCTGAAAAGGTCAGATTCTTAAACTGTAGATCAGATAAGACAAAGAATTTCACATATCTCACAGCAAATAAGGTACGGAGAATGTGATGAACACTGTGTATAACACAGCATGAAACCATATATGGAAAAAATGTGAAGTGATATAAACTTCCTTTTCTGATTTAATTTGCTCCAACTGCATTTAGAAATTATAGCAAAAATGCATCGATAGCCACATTATTATTTACACACAGTAGGAGGCAAGGCTGAGCTACATGCAGAGACTGTCAAGAAGGGGAGGGGGGGAGCGCTTTTACTTCTGCAAAATCTCATTAATTGTGTTTTGGTTTGGAAGCTCAAAAATCAAACTTGCCACCCTTGCAGCTGCCAGAAAGGTATAATTACTATGATTTAATGCTTATATTTCAATAGCATGACAGAATTCAGGCTTCTTTCCTTCTCTGGATGTCTGCAGTAGGGAGGCATGAGTGAGGAGGTACCCACTCTAGATGCCATAAAAAGTGGGATCAACCAAGATACTTTGCTACAGCCCAGTCTGCATCTGTGGTGACTTCTCCAAGAGTGGGCAGATGACCCAGGGCTGGTGCTCAAGGATATCAAAGCCATTTTGAGGTAAATAACCTCAATTCCTCTCTTTGTGGAAGTAAACCAGTCTCCAGCATGAGGCAAAGCCAGTTTAATAAACCCATCCTTCAGAAATCCCAGATTAGGAGAAGTAGCAGCTGAAAGTTCAGTGGACATCATTCTCCTTGTGGTCGGTTACTGGAGAGTGGCAGGAAATGGAAGTGAGCAAGAGATGGCTGGAGAAAGGACCTCTTGCAGTGGGAGGTAAGTGACGTTTTGGGTGAAACCATCCCTCTTGCTTTGTGCTTTTTTTGCTGCAGAGGCTGCAGCCACCTGGTTCCCCTCTGCTAGCAGGACAGCCCCAGCATCAAGCTGGTTTACAGCAGAAGTGAGCTAAGGAAGAATCAGGTTAATAGATTTTGGCAGTATTGTGGAGTGTATTTTCTTCAGCTTTTTTTCCTGTAAGGCTCAAGGACAAGAACTTTAATGTTTCTTCTTAAAATATAAGACTTAACTTCTTATTTATGAGCTGCTTCTGAAACTGAAAATGTCTCACAGCCTTACTTCAATATCCCGGTGTTTAGCTTAGCCTATAAATAATACAACAGTATGAGGAGATGCATTTCCACGCCAAAGCTGTAAATATGTAGTGAATATTGATACACTCTGTCTTATAGCCAGCAGAGAAACTGCCTGCCCACGCGTATAGGGTGACTCTGGAGTGGAGTTGGAGGGTCAAGAGGGGGGTCCTTCTGCTTAGTGGGAATTTTGGATTCTGGTTACTTCACACATCCAGTGCACTGCTTTGGCTCTTACTAAAACCCCAGGTAAGGAATCTCAAGCTGTTTTAAGGTCTGCAACAATCTATCTGACTTCATTTCTCATGTGTAGAGTTAATTCAAGACTGTTAATTAGCAACAAGAAAGGCAACCTGTCTGAAACTCTGAGTACCTTCTAACCCCTCGTTGGGGAGGTCTCAGTGCAGCAGGTGAGGGATGCAGCACGGCAAAAATGACACACATTATTCCTATGTACCACCCATCAAGGGAATCCTTTGGAGGCTTTTGAAGTGTACCCCAATATATCACTGAAAACTCAGAATTAAAATAAAACCTCCTGAGACCGCATCAGACAATGTCTGCCCCCATGCAGCTTCATTGATGGAAAGGAAGGTTCTCCACAGGGACATTTATCTATATTCTTCCCTACACACTAGAAACTTCTTTAGGCCATGTGTCATTCACGTGCATGAAATTACAATGGACTTTGCAAACCACTCACTTTCTCATTTGACTTTACTGCTCATCACAGCAAAACAAGCCCAGCAGAGGGAACAGAAGGGGTCCGGACCTGCTTTTGGTCAGGAAGTTCCAGTGACGTAGGGCAGGGAGTAGTGAAACTGAGAGGGGCTTGCGGGACACTGGGTCAAATGTATAGGAGGCAGGCAAAAGCAGACTCTCCGTGAAGAAAGCATTCACAGTAAACAAAAGCTAACCATACTCAGTACTTTCAACCATGTGGAGAAAAAAAGCTAGGTAGACAGCAGGAGTTGCGGAAGGCCTGGTGGCATCAATTATTGACTTCCTAATTCCACTGGAAAAATGTTTTCAGAGACGTCTGTAGAGCCTGTGATGCAGTCTTGAAGTGCAGTAATCAAAACAGAGTAATCTCAGGGACCAGAAATGGTATTTCCTAGGCTGTAATTAGTCAGTAAGCTCTCTGCTGATTCTCTCTCCTCAGTGCCTTCCCTTTTCTGGTAAAAAATTGTTAATACCCCCAAAATCTTTGTTCCAATACTTAAACCTGTGAAGACCCCCACTGTTATAGGAAATAGTGTAATTAGAGCACACGGTCATGTAGCTTTCAACTTTACCTCTTACATATGAGCAAAAAGGCTGAATCTCTGATTAAAAAAATAAAATCCAAGGGACCAAAGCTGCTCGCTGTTGATGCAGAAAGCATCCCATGGAGCAATTACTGTTTAAACTCAGTGGTAACTGTCATGCTAGGAGGCTAGAAGAAAATCTTCAGTCTCTGAGAAACTTATCAGGGACTTAGAAAAGGCAGAGAAACATGTCTCCTCCTCTCTGCTGGCCAGAGATGTGAGATAAATCCCAAGGAGCCATGTGTGTTAACCCAATCATTGCTGGAGCTATATGGGAAGCAGAAACAGTTGCACCAATTCCTCCCTCAGATTTGCTCTCTGCGCCCTGCTGGCTTGCGAGAGCTGTAATCTGTTCTCTGGCCAAGGATTTGTCAGCTGTTGTTTTTAATCTGCATCATTAGTGGGAAGACCATTAACAAATTACACACTGCAATGTGTCAGTAAGTTTACATCCAAAGTCATCTGTTTGTGGGAGTTGCATGAGTCCCACGTGGCACTTCTGGGGACTGCAAACAAACAGAAAAATAAAATCCCAGACCCTTCCAGCAAATCCACATTAAAGCAAGTGACAGAAACAGCCCCAGGTCTGCATCCTAACACACTGCTTTAGCTAGTCCCCATCCTGACCTGCATTAATTTACTGCATCTGTGCCTGGCTTAACCCCAGCCCTAATCCTGCCCTTGGGTAAGGGGCTGAGTGACCTGGCCCTGGCACTCTGCAGGGTTGCTCATTTATGTCAGGTGGGACGGGACTGGGGCATTGGGGTGTGTTTTTGTATTATGCTTGATCTCCCACAGCAGAGAAGACAAGTTGCTGTTCCCTGCCTGTATGCCCTGACCAGTGGCCTTCCTCACACTAGAGCCATGGTTGTGTGGCCACCAGGTGGATGGCAAACACTGGACAACCTGGAGAAGGAGCTCAAGCTAACTCCCACTCCCTCTGGGGGTCCTCAAAGTGCCTGACCCCAGGGAACAGGGCGAGAGAGAAGGTTGGGGGTATCTCTTCCAGCAGCATCTTACAGTGAGAGCACAGCGAGCAAGCAAGCAACCCTGCTGGTCTCCAAGGGCACATTTCTATTGATTGTAGCATGATGGCTTGGAGTGTTACCAAAGCCAAAGCTTGCTAAGGATAACTGGTGAATAAGGACACTGATTAAAAACAAAAAGTAGGTGAGAGGGTTAATAGCTTCTGTTCAAGCAAGCTTGGATTTTTGGTTATTCCTCTTCTTTGAATTCAGAGTATGGAAATATATTAACTTCCAGTGTCTGGTTTTGAGTAGATAGATACATGAGCTCTCTCTTTTCCCTAGGATATATCACAAAAATGGTATTTCCTTTTTAATTTACTCTACACATGACACCTTCTCTTCTTGCTCAACTTGCAAGATATTTTCCAAAGCTCTCTGGGTGACTATTTACCTGTTGGAACATTTACATTGATGCTTCAGCGTGGGCAGCTGCTTTTGGCAGCTTTCCTTTTGGACCCAGCGGGCCACACTATGAACTTTTTCAGCTTGAAAAGATCAGGCCATTACAGAAACTGACAATTTTTAATTTGATAACTTCTGTGGGGAGCTGAATGATACTCACTGAACAAATAAATTAGTGCGATACTGACTGCTTTAACCAAGCTGCAGTTGTCATTTGGGGGAAGAAGTAAATTAATTCCAATAAACAAAGAGAAATCCTCAATGCCCTTCTGACAACACAGGGATCTCAGTGAAGAGGGAAAGAAATTTAGCTTATTAATTGTTTATGTCTTTGGCAAACTCCCAGAGTTTATCTTTTCTCTTTGGGTAACGCAAATGTTTTGCAGTTGTGTAGGCAGAGGAGACTCTCAGCCATTAACAGCCTCTTTGCCATGCATTGGGCTGGTGGGACATTGTGCATGGTGAGACACTGCACATGGGATGTCACCCTCTTGGGAACAGTTACAGCCGTTTGGGTGGCTCATGGCCACAATATCTCACACAGGAGGCAAATTAACCTGGCACAGAGAAAGCTGCCTGGGTGTCATCAAGGTCACACTAACACAAGGTTATGGGGAAACTCATACATGTTTCCCTGTAGATCAACCCTAAGGTGTGGGAGTTGGGGTTGTTCGGGTCGTGGGGTTTTTTTTTTCCCTGAGGATCTGGTAGATCCTGTCTAATTGGAGTGGCTTGGGGTTCATTCCTACAGCACATCCTTTCTGACATCCTGCCTGACATGCCCATGCCACTCAGCACCCTTCTATGTGGTTCCCAGGCACAGGCTGAAGCGTAGCACACGCCAGAGACTACCCTCAAAGCAGCTTGAGCACAGCTGCCAACTTTCATTTCCTCATGTTTTGCCTTGGCCCTGTTACTAGTGGGAAGAGAGGCTGGCCGTGGTCACTGACCCATTCTGAGAGCAGCTGGGGAAAGGTATCTTCCTTTTGTGGAGGGAAGAGCAGAGGGAGGACCAGGAGAGCTGCTGCAAACGCCAGCAGATCCCTCCTAGTTGTGGCTGCTGTCAACTGAGTGCCAGCTGTGCAGATGATGGCAGTGCCAGCTGTGAGCAGCCAGAGGCAGGGCAAGAGTCTCACTGCTTGCTTTCTCTAAGGCCCCCAGACTTCTTATTGACACCAGGCTCAAGAGAAAACATCCCAATTATCTCTTCTGCTTCTGAGAGGTGGATACATCTCTCTCAGAAGCAACAAGTCCTGTCCCTGGTGAGTTGGCTGAGACAAGTGAAACAAGACAAAGTCTTTGCAAAATGCCTTCAGTTGCAGTAAGCTTCACAGGCTTTCCTTAGACATGGCAGAGTTTCTTTACTTCTTTTTCCTTTATTTAAAATGGTGAGTATGGGTCTGGGTGTCCTGCACCTCTCTTGTTTGCAAATGTGCTAGGAGAAGGAAGTGAGATTAAAATGTATAAATGTAGGTTGTAAATCCTTCTGGCCCAAGGATGTTTGAACCTACCAATCTTCCCAAGTGCCTGTCACGGCCATCCATTCAGCTGAGGACAAAGTTGAGCTGAGGAGGGTGAGCAACTTTCTTTGCTTTATTTTCAGCTAAGCTGGGGAACTGTGAAGGAGATGATAGCCTCTTAGATGCTCACCTCAACAAAAAAGGTGTTTGGGGTACCTGTGTTTCCCAGCGAGAGTGACTGGATGATGTCTGTGGCTTTGTTTGGATTGCCTTTTTCAATTCATTTCCATGTGGAGGGTGTTTTTGGTTCTGACCTCCTGTTCTTCTTGCCACAGAGATCTTACTTTTAATCTTGGTTTGCCTTTGAGTTCAAATAAATCATCCAGCCCAAAGAGACATATTTTCTTACACATGAGCTGCCATTTCAAGGTTAGTTTTTGGTATGTGACTCTCACACTTCAGTTTCAGAGATCTCATTCCATCTCCAAGGATGTGCCTTAAGCATGAGCAAACACAAGATCCAGGCCTGCGAGTGGACCAGTCTAACATGAGATAGACTTAAAAAACGGCAGGGAAAACATTGTCATTCTTTTCCATGAGTGTTGGTGTGAATATGAAAAGGCTTGATTCCCTCTCCCCTATCAAACACCAAGGTCTGAATCATCTCATCTCACATTTACATACTTCACCCTCTGTGCTGATTTACTACATGGAGCCATGTGTTGCAGTCATCATCTCTGGGGCACTGCTGAGGCACAGAAAACACACGTGAGACCACAGCTCTGTAACCTGCTGCTGGCTGAACCTAAGCCACCAGCTATGTAATGGTTTTGAAGGAGGACGAGTCCAGCATTGGTACTGAGAAAGTTCAAGAGCTGGTATTGGGCAGGCAAGCTCAGTGCAATGCCTTCCTGCTTGGAGGCATCTAATGAGTGTGCTGACAGGGCGCTTGGGAGGAGGACTATGTAGGGAGAAAATTGTGGAATTTGGAGGAGTTCAACTTGGAAATAGAAAAGGTTGTGGGGTAAGGACAGAACGGTAAAGTAAGATGTAGTGTTGGGTTTTTTTAAATTTACATAGCTTTCTTCAGTTTCTGCTTTGTTAGAAGTGGAAGCCACATTAAGTTTAGGACATACCAAACCTAAAACTGGGTTAATACAGAAGCTGTTATTTCGCGTAACGCTACCCTTATCAGAACTGCTATAGTAAAACAGAGCATTTAATGTTTCTTTTCAATAAAACTGGAAATGAGACCTCGCATCCTGTTCTCCAACTGGCTAGATATATCATACTGGTTTTAAGCTCTATTCTGTAAACCAGCATTCATATTCTTGCAATCTGCCAAGCAGGTAATGAATATCAAGGAGGTTTCCGGGAAAACTATGGTAAATTGAATTCTTTAGCTACTGTAATTGATATGGTCTGTCTTAAGAAATAATAAACATCATGTTTTCAGGGAGCAGAAGTCTGAAATCTGAAGAAAAGCATTTTGAAGGAGAACCATGCAGGGGATAGCAGCAGACTGGCAAGTTAAAACCCAGGATATCCTGCCTCTCATGCCATTAGGTGGTCAACACAAACACACAGAGGCTATTCTGTTGTTGAAAATACACCACCCAAGAGCTAGAAAGGCCTTTCCTAGGGCCAGAACCCTGCATGTGGGGATGTCTGCCCAAGCTGCTCAGTTTGTTAGCCCAGTGATGAAATGACAGTAAGTGAGCATGGTGGCATTTTCTGCTGATGATTTCTGACAAGGTAAGAGGGAATTTGTTCTCCCTTCCCTACTTATCTGAGCATCAAGATCAGGGCTCAGAGCTTGATGTACAGTTCATCTGATGAGAGCATTTTGTCTAAGAGGTAATTTAGGATGTCTGAGGTATAGAAATGGGCTATTACTGTTTTCATTTGCACCGCAGTTATCTACTCATTGTAGCTCATAGATCTTCCTCTCTGGAATGTGCCTCACATGCATGGCATTACAGGCTCTCCAGCATGCTATAGTGAAATGTCATCTGGGGGATGATTCAACTCCTGGGTCTACAGCAGCAGCTTTGTGGGAGCACATTAAAACTTCCTGTGAGTCCTGGCAGACAAATGAATTTATTGTGTGAGCAGGAATTGCCACAACCATTAAGCATATGTAAAGGCAGGGGTAGTTTTGTAAGGGAAGGTCCCAGCTCAGAGGGTTGAAGCTCCATTGCAGCCAGATGTGAGATGGTGGCTCTAGAAAAGATGGGTGGGCAGGGGTTGCACAAATAATGTCTGTGCTGTGGTTTGCACTTCGTCCCCATGGGAGACTGGGTTACCCAGCTCATGTCTGCATGGTCAGACACTGTTCCTTCGTCCCAAATCAGGCTGACTTCGCCTGTGCAACTCATTAGGAGATGCTCCTGGACTGTGCAAGCCCCTAAACTACCTCTAGGCAGTGCCTGGGAGAAAGCCAGGTCAGACCTCTGCTGGGGAGAACATGAACACTTCAATTTAGTCCTGGCCTGCTTTAGACCACTAGTGTAGATGCAGCCAGCTGCCTTCTCCATTCCTCTACAGAAAATAGCTTGTAGGCTTGCCCAGTCTGAGCCAACAGGGGCTGGCAGACAGCAGACTGGGAGACACAGGAGATGTTTGCCCGAGACCTTGAACAGCTGGTAAGGGCAGTGCATAATGTGGGCGCATCCCCAAAAGATACATCATACCAAGCAGGTGCCTGTTCTGAAGAGGACGGTGTTCAAGGGCAAAGATTTCCATTCCTACCTGTATTTTTTGCACTTACGGCTTAGCAACTGGTACTAAGAGCAGTGGTGATTGAGGAGTCTGGGTCAGAATCTCATGAAAGAGTTTGATATGGAAAGAGAAAGCAAAGCTGGCTTCCTTCAGCTGTCAGGCACCTCTCTGACCAGCATCAAAATGAATTTGAATAGACTATAGTGGGGCTGCTGCATTTCAGGAGTTCAGATTTCCATAGAGCAAGTGATAAAGCAGAAAAGCTGAAAGAAAAGTGTCTGTGGTTGCAAGACCCTCTGTATAGCTGTTTTTCTCTTGTCAGGTACATTCTCCATTTGTTCCTCTGCTCCCCAGGTACTCATCCTGCCATCAGCACCCTGTCTGAGGCCCAGGACCTCCAAGCTGAGACCCATCACCCCATCCCCTACCTGGAGAGACTGGAGGTGCAGCAGAAAGCGATTGGCAGGCTATCAATTTTTAGTGTCACGAACTGTCTAAACATTGTGATCTGAGCAGTGAACTCAAAAATGTGACATGCTTTATCTACCCTGCCTTTACAAGCATTGTCATGCCCTGACTGAAATGGATCTTTAAATAATGAATGCACTGCCACGTATTGTGCTTTTTTAGCTATCAAGTGAGACTGCAACAATATAAAGCTCACCATCTCTCAGAAACATGGCTAATGAGTTTTTACTTTAATTTGGTATCACTTGTACTGGCTGTGGCTTTCCCAGTATGAACAGGGTACACATACTAAATGCTGCATGATGTAGGAGTCAGAGGGCATCGGAGTGTTCCTCCCTGTTGACCCTTACCTCCATAGCCACCAGGGGAAGCAGAGAAGCTCTGCGTTACCGAGGTTTCTAGCAAGCGGTGAATGAGGGTGCAAAGGTGATGTGAGATCTGCATAACTCGCATGTGTTAATTTAATTGAGTGATGTAATGGCTATTCTACTCCCTGGCAGTTTTGTATTAGCTGTAAGTGCTACTGATGGAGAAGCCTCTACAGTGATACGTTACTGCTTTTTGAAGAAGTTGCACTGCATTCAGTCGAGAGTAATGTACCTAGGCTAAACCATGCCTTTAAAATGTGTCTCATTGTAAGGTTTTATGCTAGGTGCAAACAGTAAAAACATTAGAAAGAAAAATTCCTATAGACCTTCAGGAGAGCATCTTACAAGAATAGGCAGGGACGTGCCCCTTGTACTGAGCAGTGTGGACATCCAATAGCAGCTGCTCAAAACAAACAGCCAGCAGCTGGCAGGAGGTTTGGTCAAAGGCAGGAGAGGTAGGTGGGTATTTTAGTTACACATATGTAAGCTACTGACTCAGGAAGGTACCTCTGAAGATGCATCTCTGGTAAATTATTGTTGAAATACATTTTCTGTGCTATTTTACATTAAAATAAAACCAAACCACAGGATGGTCCTACCTGGCCAAGCTGTACAGTAGCTCTTGGAGATGGAACACTTTGGTCCATGGCTCCCACTCACTGTTGAGGTGAAGAGACAAGGCTGAGGTCAAACTTTTCTTCTTGACAAAGAAGAAAAGGCACTTTTTCTGCCTTTCTATCTTGTGCTTGCCATTTCAGGGGGACACTCAGTTACTCCCCAAACCACAGCTACAAGGAGATGAAGTTGCTTTCTCCATTTTCAGTAGGACTTGTGGAGCAACTCACATTTTTTAATACTTAAAAAAAATTAAAAAATTATTACTTATTTACATCTGATAATCATATTGGGATCTTACAGTTACTTCAGGCTTAAAGACACTGATATAGGAAATGCTGTCTCTGATGCTTGTTACACAGGAAGTCCTTAAAAACAGACCTACTAATTTAAAGCTGTATCTGTGGCTATAAGTTGTGATAAGTAAACTGGGGAAAATATACACTGTGGAAATGTTTATGAGCAGAGCTGTGGTTTGATCATGCTGCTGCCAGTTCTTTAAATTTATGTTTGGATACTGCAAATTCTTGCTATAAATTCTGGCTACAGTAATCTGCATTCTTATTAACAGCTTGGTTTAAGAAAAGAGGGACGTGTGGGAAGTAAAGGATTAAAGAGCAGTATATGCATGCCTCAGATATGTCTTCTTAGCAAAAGCTTGTTTAAATAAAAAAATAAACAACAACAAGCCCTTATATCCTCAGGGAGGGCTGGCTAGAAGCTGGGAAGGGAAAAATCACATGCAGCTGGTGGGTGATAGGGCTGAGACATCAGGTGAAGCTGTTTGCAGTGAGCTAGGAAGGATTTAGAAAAGAGTCTCTTCTTTTGATAAACAGACACAACATCACAGAGGAAGATGATATGCTAGAAGAAAATAAGCTTAGGAGATATCTTCTAAGGACACCTGTGGGCTGCTTGTAGAGAGGATGCTGTTTTCTGTGGCGAGGGGACTTGGAGGTGCCTGCTCCCTAACACCCTGCCTACCCCAGAAGCACACTGCTGCCAAGCCCTGTCATACTCTTCATCCAGAGATTTTTGCCCAGCAAAATGGTTCTGTAGGTAGGTTCCTACTTCCCCTTCCACCTCCTGGAAGTCAAGCCTGTGCCCACACCCCACCAATGTGCACCTGGCTTGATGCTGAGGGGACTGATCCCCAAATCCTTATTTAAGGTGACCAAGGTGACCTTTTGAGTACCATGATGTACATTTTATACTGTGACTTTTTCTGCCAAGTTCTTCTAGCAGTTCTCCTGACACTGATTTTTTCTTTTTCTTTTTTTTTTTTTAAATCATTATTTCAATAGTAGCCCAACCATTACAACCACCAGCTTTTCATTTCAGATCACCTGCAGGTCTCCTCAGATTTGGAGGAGTACCAGGCATTCTCATCTGGGCAGATGTTACCCGTTACCAAGAAAATCTTGATCGAAATAAAGTGTATAATATTTAACCCAGTGTTCTCAATGGCAAATGTGGGGATTTTTTCACCAGAAAGGCCAGAAACACAGCTCTAGCTATATCTAAATTGCACATCGGGGCTGGGATCTGGCCCAGCAGAGCTCTCAGCCTCTAATTGCTGTATCTAAATGAACAGACAGCCAGACCCCAGGTCTCAGCTGAGAGGCAGCCACTAATGGCAAAGAGGCACTAAAGCACTTAAACCTTTTCTGAGCTGTGCCTAATTGTGCAAAAGCTCCTCTCCTGGCTACACTCAAGGAGTTTAAATGAATACATCTCGCTGTTGTGCTGCAGCAGAAGGTATTTACACTGACAGGAGGAAGGAAGAACTTCACATGTGAATGGGAACAGCTTCTTAGTCCCCTTGGCTTTCTGCACCTGAATCGGAACAGCTTCTTAGGCCTCTTGGCTTTCTGCAGCAGGCATCCAGCCATTGATCCCAGGCTTTCTCCATGCAATATCCAAAACATTAGATAAATCACCATTAACATCTGACTTTGTAATGCAATGGGCTAAAACCAACAGCCAGACATACTTAAGAGGCAGTTTTAAGAAGCCTCACCTTGTCTTATTAAAGGTGGGAGCCAGTCTGCCTAAATTTGGATTAGCAGCTGACAGCCTTGCAATTGCAGATTAAAATTGCACAGCAGCAGCTGTACCCACCCCCTAACCATCCATGTTTTCCTCTGGCTTGTGAGAAGGGGCCACCGCTGAGGCAGAGGTGTCCAAGCCACACGTGAAGCAGCACAGTTGCCTACATCCTGATGCACCAGGCTGAAGGGAAACCCAAACAAAAAGGACAGATGCAGAAGGGAGCTGGTGCTTAATTCAGGTGCTGTGCCCTCCACTGAGGCCTGGCGGTCCCTCCTGCCAGGACTATCTCCAGTTCAATGAGGATCTGGTGCCAAATGCATGACCCAGTAGCCACCCCTCCCAGAGGAGCAGGCTGCTTTAGCCTCTCAGGATGAGCAGCATCCAGCTTCTGTGGGATGTGTGGAGGGTTTCCTTCTCCCCAAAACACCTCAGGGCCAAAGGGACAGGACATCTCTTGGCCACCAGCACTTTTCAAACTGAGAGAGCCCAGCTTCCCCTCCCTTGCTCTTGGGAAAGTTATAACTACCTAGCTGTCCATGCTATCTGTCATCCAAAGACAGTGGCCCTGCTGAATTAGATGCCTCTGCTTAAATATGCAGATGATAAGAGGTCAGAGGTGCTTAGTATTTCTTCTTACGTGGACTGGATCCACCTCTAGATGTCTTTACAGCAGCCCAATTCTTCCTCCACCAGAAAGGAGATGTACAGGGCAACACATTTTTCCTTCCAAGCCTGTGTGCAAGGTGTGCTAGCTCCTATGTTGGGTTACATTCTCAACAGCCAACCAACCTCTCCGTCTAAATTTTACCGTTACTTCACATCATTGCTTTTGCAGTGAGGCAGTTTTTTCTTGCCAAGTATCCTCTGCTCTCAGAAACTGTGAGGATTTCAAGCTGTGTGCTAAGGGCTGGCATAGCCTGGAGGTGGAGGGTTAATCACACAGATAGCAGTGAGATGAAAGAAAGGCAGTAATTTGGGCTCAGTGATGTCTCATACAGACATGTGATATATAAACATACAAATAAACTGTCCTTGAAGCATAAAAGAGTAGTAGCTTTGTGTGAAATTAAGGAATTCAAGATAAATGAAACCTTTATCTTCAGATATTTTTCCATGTCTTCGTAAAATTAAGCTGTTCTTCAGTATCTGTCTTGTAGTGGAACTCATACAAAAAACAAAGACCATATACTAAGGTTGATGACTGCAAAATTATTGAGTTCCAGGAAGAGTTTTTTGAAGTCCCTGTCATTCTCGAGGACCTGAAAAAATCAAGTGTCCTTGGCAGGCAGTCTTTTATTGCAATATTCAATGGGGAGTAGCTGCCTTGTTGCTCCTACTCCATTTTCTCCCAGTTTGTTGTAAACCTGAGTAATCCAGTTCTTGCTATGCTTTTCAGGAAGCTTCCCTGGCGAGAGCACTTGCGAGGGGAGAAAAAGGCAATTTGGGCTAAAAGACATTAAATCAGCTGTGAGCCAAGCTGCCGACATGAGTGGGAGTGGAGTGAATTCAGCGCTCAAGAAAGCAACCGCCACCTCGCAGGCTCCAAAGGAACAGTTCATCTGCAAAACAGTGAGTAATAATTCTGGTTATATCACTGGCTGTCCTTGGGGGAAACTAAATATATCTTGCTCCTGATATCATTGCTCCTAGGGTTGTTCTTACATTGAACTTCCTGCATTTATGCTCAGTAAAGCACCGATGCCTTCCCCAGAGTTAGCTGTGAAAATTGAAGAGGCTGGTCAGTGCAGTTGCTCCAGCAAGGAGCTCGTCTGGGTTCCACTCACTGCTGCTGCTAAGCCCTGTTAGCTCTCTGCTCCCTGTGTCTCTGTGCTTCTGCTGGACAGAGAGAGAGAAGAGGGGAATCTTGCAGAGTCAATGTATTCACAGGGCACATCGGTCTACTTCTGGCAATGCTCTGAGGGAGCTTCTCTGCCCCCGAAGGTACGATTAGCAGATAGCTGTTTCCCTTAACGAGTTATTGCCTTGATGGCTAAATAAGTTTATGAACAGTTTTTGGAATGAGCTGGGGTCTGCTTGCTTGGAGTACGGTGTTATTGCTGGAAGCTGACCATGCCCTTACCTTGCTCCAGCACAAAGGAAGATGTGGTCACTCCTGCACCTTTTGGGGACCTTAAACTGGGGAGAGGGATCTCAGAAATAAGTGGTGATTTACCTGAGTGACCACTGGATGTCAAAAGATCCCATAGTGCTCCCACAGCCTTATCTGTAAGGCAGCAGGAGCAAATGGGATTTTAAAAGGGCATTGTGCTGCCGGAGCTTGTTATGGCTGCATTAAAAGCTGTAAGGGTGAGCTGAGCATCTTGATTCTTAAAGTAAGATGGGGATAAGTATGGAGAAATGTGACCAGAGATCTGGGAAAAAAAACCCCAATTGATCTGGGCTTTTTGGGGATGGATAGGGAGGGTCAGGAGAGGATGATGGCCTCTGGGCTAGGAGGTGCCTGCTTCCAGCCCCCTATTTGTTGCAGTGAGGAGAAAGCTTGTGTGGAATGAAGCCCCCTATCGGAGTCTCACACCCGTTGTCCAAGGCTGCTCCATCTCCGCTATATCCCCTTTGGCATCTGGGGACTACTGGCCAGTACTCGTACCAGGACTTACACTTTATAGCACATAGCAGCTTGCCAACCATGTCTGCTTGCTAAAACACCTCAAATATTACTTTAACATCAAAAAGAATAGAGTAAAAC
>WEIS01095235.1:0-12187 GCA_013389965.1 Todus mexicanus
TTAACTTTCCTGCCTAGCCCTTAAAACGGAATATATTCTGAATCCAATATGTAGCAAAGGTTCTTTTATCAGTGCTTCATAGTGTATCCATATTTTCTTGTAGGTCGTAAGGCTTTGTTTCTGAGGAAACTTGTCAGTCGCTGACAAATTTGTAAAAACCTAAGTACTTAATAGAATAAAAGTCAATAGGGGTTAGGAAAATGCATAGCAGGGCCTGTAATTTCTTCATGGTTAAATGAACAGTAATGTCAGCACATTTCAGACCATTTAGAGGCTAAAAGTGTCAAGGAGTATACAAGGAGTCATCGCTTCAGGTGAAGGGGGTTTTAGT
Organism: Todus mexicanus; assembly: GCA_013389965.1. Lineage (NCBI taxonomy): Eukaryota > Metazoa > Chordata > Aves > Coraciiformes > Todidae > Todus > Todus mexicanus. The sequence goes on from WEIS01095235.1 coordinate 332, forward strand.
CATGCAAGAGATACACTGACTATGTCAATCTTTCAGGCTCTCTGCAAAAGTATTTTAAAAGTGATACTGCTTATGACAGAAAAGTGAGCAGACTATTTTTTTATTTTTTTCTGTAATATCCTCTGCTTTCAACACAGGCAAATATTACTGCTGATCTTGTAGTTCTGAGTTTACTAGGCAAGATGTTAACCAGTGAGTTAACCCACAAGACTCACAGGCATGGATTATGCAGCTTTTTATAAATTCTCCAATGGAAAAGTTTTCTTGAGGTCTTCTATGAAATTACATTGTCTCCCTCTAGTGACTACTTCTGCTCTTATCTCAGGTTTAACATGAATTTTTCAGGGACTGGGCATCTTTTGTGTTTTATGTTTAAGTCAAACCCAAAGCTTGAATTTGTGTGGATACATCAGTATATTGGCACATCAGAGACAATCATTCAGTCTGTAATAATTAGACACAGATATTTTGTTTAAAAATGCTAGTTTAGGACATAATTATGCTTTTTTATTTTTTAACAAAGAGCAAGTTTGATGCAGTAGAAGTATAGCATATATATTTCTATGTGGACTGAACCAAGTTAAGTAAAGGATTGTGAATTACATTAGTGCTAGCTGAGATTCACAGCTAACAAAGTTTTGTTTAGTAGCTTGTAGGATGGAAAGTAGAATGGCTGAGAAAAAATAATCTTCTGCTCTGTTGCTCAGTCTGGCAATATCAAAACCAATATAATAGAAAGTGTAGGTCATATGCAGCCCTAAGAGTGTTGTCAGGAATGTATCACAGTTTTGATTTTTTGCAGATGTAATTGCTTTCCTTCTGTAAGCTAAGTGAGCATGCTCATGATTCAAACAGGTGGAATCAGGAAAGCAGAGCACCACTTTGATGGTGATTGACATGGTGGAGGTTTGTTTCAAAGGTGGGAGAGAGCACTCTGTGTCAGGGCCAAGTTTAGACATTGGAAATACAGAGATAAAGGCTTGGTTGTTCTCTAGTGTTCCACCATGGTCGTTGCTATGTGTGTATGCAGTTAATGGGTAGTTAGTGGAAAATACTTGCATCGATTTAGGGCTTGAGCTGGTAGGGAGTCAGTGTGCTGGTTGTTCTCAAAACCACATAGAGTAAAGGCAGAATAATAACATGGTGTTGATTTAGCTAACATGGATGTAACTGTACGAAAGTGAGGAATCATGGATGAAAACAAGGAAATGAAAGGGGAACAGTCCCTCAGGCATGTGCCTGTGTAAAAAGACAACTCTGAGGATGCTCCAGCCTTGTAGCAGCAGTTGGGGTGGGGGAGAAGACACACAGCTGTAACTTCAGTAGCATGGTGGAGGCTGTACTGGTAACTCCCTGTGCATTTCTCCATTTTTAACCTGAGCTAGGCACTCAAAATGCACATAGCTCCAATGAGCAGAAGCAATGTGCAGCATTCACGAGCTGACCTTTCTGAGTTCAGGTGTGCGCAAAAACAAACTAGAAAATGAAGAGCAAGGCAGGAAACACCGAGCTATCCTGTTGTGTCCTCTTGTGATCTCCACTGAGAGATTACTTCAGTGTATTGGAAAAAGGAGAAAAGTAAATGTCAGATCTTGAGAAAAGAATAACCTTGCCCTGTCTTTAGAAAAGGTTCACTTTAGTGAAAGGAGTCATGAGCTGAAAGGCATTAGAATCGACTGATAGTCCAGTTGTCTGAGGTCTCATTGACCAAATCCTCCTTTCAGTTTCAGTGGCCATAAGCCTGCAGTCTGTCAGCGCTAGCTATGTGCTGCAGATTTGAAAACTGTTCAGATGACTGCTTTAGCTCCTTTTATAGCTTTTGTACTATGTTTTAAGAAGCGTATAGATCTTGAATCACTAAATAGGAAAAAAAAAAAAAAAAATTGCCCTGGGTTACCTAATACCCTTTTTTCTTTTTTTTTTCTTTTTTCTTCTTTTCTGTTATNACCCTTTTTTCGTTCTTTTTTCTATTTGACTGTTTTACATGTAGTCTCACCTGAAATCTGTATTAGAAGGCAGTTTTACCTTCCTTTCTTAGACTGGTGTTCGTGTTACTTGTTTTGCAGTATGTGCTGGTACAATGCGGTGTCACATACATCATCCTTCTTCAGCCATGTAAATGCTTCTGACAGAATGTGTTCCAAACTGGTGACGCGCAATGACATTTTTCAGATGCTTTCAATAAAGATGTGTAAAATTCTGGGTTTTTTCGTTCAGAACAAGATTAAGGAAAAAAACCACCTAACATGGGACAGCACTTTTTGTGCAAGCTTCTAATTTGTGTATGCTAACAGTTGAAAGTAAATGCAACTTACCTTTCTAGCATATACCCAAATCTGAGCACTTGGAGGCAGAGTAGTACTTTTGGACCAGTTTATCTCATTTGTGGAAATTCAGCTCTGAAAAATGTCTCACTGAATTAACAGAGATCAAGGCTGAGAGAGGTTGCTACACCGACTTTTTCTGAACTGTAGGGTGAGAGTGTTTGGCCACATCTGCCGAACCTCATATGATGGGCAGAGGTTCAAACAGGGTTCCCTGGCCACACATCTATGTGTTCATTTCTCAGGTTCCCCAGTTCAGGTGTATCAACTGTAAGTAACAAGAAATAATAATAATTCTCTCCCTCACAGCAGTTTCATGTGGGAAGTACTCTGCCAAAATGTAGCATTGCCACAGCTTCACAGTCCAGAAACTGACTAAGGCAGAGACAGGCCAGTGAGAGCATGGTCTGGGTTTACTGAGCCAAGACAAGAGAATCACTCTCCAGTCCTCATGTGTTGTCTGTCTTTTTCTGTGAAAAGATGCTGGCGATGCCTTTTGTGCTACACAGGGTCTGATGTGCACCTCTGAAAAGCTTCACGTCTGCTCATCTATAATTTAAGCAGTCTCTTGGCAGAAGCCAGAGTGCTGAACTCTGAAAAGCAACACAAGCCAGTGCTGTCCAACTGTCTCATCCTGCTGGACCACATTAGTATGCTGGATTGGCTTCTGGAGCAAGATTTTTACTTTTATCAGTAATCATGCCAGAAGTTGCAGAGGTCATTCCCTTTTCCCTGACACCTTGAGGCCCAGTTTGCAAGTCTGTGCTGTAGCTGCTGCTACTGTGCTGTGTAGTTGCTGTAGCAACTTAAACCAGCATACAAGGTAAGCCCTAATCCCTCTGCAAGCATTTATGCAGTCTCTTTTCTGTGTTAGTTTTCCTGTTAGGTTTAAATGTCATTTCTGACTTTATGTGAAAAATAGTTTCTCTCTAATAAAAGAAAATCTGGTAGCTGCAGCACCAGGTTGAGACTCAGGAGTCCCCAACTATGTGGTGGTAAGTGCCACTGGGCACACTGGATGTGCTACTTCACCTCCCTGTGCTGCCACTTTTCCTTTTGTGGAGGAAGAGGACAATGATACTGACCTTAGTTATGAAGTACTTCAATCTGGCAATTTTAAATGCTATAAAAGAATGAGACATTACTAATTGAAGCAAGAAAGCATTTTACCTTGGCATACCAAGGTCTTAAGCCTTACTGTGTCCTAATTTGTGGCTGGCAACCTGAGTGGCTGATCCAGGCTCTTTGGAGCTCATAGTTAATTACAAGGCAGATTAGGGGTTCTATTGAGTCAGGTTGTCGCTTCCAATATACAGAGACTTAATTCTGCATAAACAAACCTCTGTCTTAGCAGGAATCTTCCTCCTGTTTAGTCTGTAGTAATGACCTTATTCAGAATGATAGTGACTTTTCCCTTCCTAAGAGCACCTCCACTGACAATTAATACATCATCTCCCAGTGCCATCTGTTCAGCTAGAATGGGAATCACAAACTCAGTTTCCATCATCCCCAGCAAGTGCTTGCAGAATACCAGCTTCAAAAATGCACGTAACACTTTTCAGCTCCCACTCACCTGCAGAGAACCCAAGTTGCCCCATTTGCCAGTAGGTCTGGTTTAAAGAAGCACTTGTCCAGAACTGACTCAAGAGGACACCTTGCCAAAATGGGGACAGATAGACTACTGGCAGAGGTCAGTAGGATTTCAGAGGTAGAGATGATGGTGATGGCAATAAGTAACATTACTTAACAGTTTCAAGCACCGTTCTTTCAAGTACTCCCTCTCAGTTGGACACTATGTCCCTGTCTTTTCCCTGGTTTTCTGCATGTCTGGGTCCTCATCGCTTGTTTCCAATGGGTGACCTTTGCTTTTACCTTAATCACCAAGTGGCAGCAGAGGCACCAAGGCCACTCCTCAGCAGCCGGAGGGAGGAGGGTGAGTGCTGGAGCATTTCTTGTGCCTTTTGGACTTGGAAGTAGCCGGAGGAAGCAATCGAGCCGTAAACTGGCTGAGTCCCTGTCACTTGGTGGGAAAGCATGGTCAGTTCCTTGCCAAGGACAGTGAGTAGAAGAGCTGCAAGGTGATTAAGTTCATTTTATAATGTTTGGAAAATTCACTTTAACCCCCTAATGAGTCTACAAACAACTATAAACAAACTCTGCTTTTTTCATGCCAGTTGTTTATGACACTTGAATGGATAGATTTTCCTGTGAGCGATCAGAACATGATGCTGACACCAGCATGACCCTCTCTGTCATACTTCATTTTTTCACTACCAACACTTTCCCTTAATTCCCTGAAACAGCTGGATCATTGTGGCTTGAACTTAAAATCAACAACAAGCGACAACTCAAAGCAAGCCTCCAGCCTGGAAAACATTGGTGAAAATGTTAAAGCTTACTAAGTCATGAGTATCTGAAAACAAGACATTTAAGTCTGGTGACAGTAGCTACAGGAAGGACTACCAGGCACACATTGGGTTTCAGTGCTCAATTCATACTTAAAAATGGCAACTGGAATGACCTTATATTCAGAAAGAAATCAATTGGCCTATTCATTACAGTGCTAGGGAAAGCAGCTGGTGCAGAATGAGATGGACAGCACCAAAGGAGGATATTAAGCCTGACAGCTCAGAACTATTTCTCAGTTTTTGGATCCCTGCTGGGTGATCCTTTCATAGTGAAGAGTTTTCTTTGAATAAATGTGTTAAAAATGGCGAAGAAATGAGGTTGGACATTTTGCATCAGGGTAGGTGTTTCTGGATATGCAGGTTAAACAAGATGCAGAAAACTGATTAGAAAGACCTCTGGCCAAAGCCATTATTATCTGAGCGCAAAGACAATAAATTAAGCTTCCTCGGGCAGCTACAGTAAATATTAAATTATGCATACATTAATGTGCTAATGATTTATGCACCTGCCCTTTACCTGTACGTCCTTTTCTCTGGGATTAACTCAAATTTCTAAACACTCAGCACACTGAGGTGCTGTCTTCTTTTCTAGTTTTACTTTTTTTTTCTCCTTTCATACCAACCCCTTTCTCCATATTTTAAAAGGCAATATTCAGTTTTTCACCATTCAAATGCTTAAAATTTAATGTTTTGCAATGCACAGGGTGTGAAGTAAAGCTTAATACCACCAAAACAGGGATATCCTCAGCCTCTCTCTGTAATACACAGCAGTTATTTCCATCTCTAAAAATGTTAGTGTAGATCTTAAAATCAGCACATTCTCATGCACAAAAAACTGTTTCTGTTTTCTTTCAGTTCCCAGTAGCTCCTTAAAGATAGATTTAGGAAGTGTAGGGTGGTTAGGATTACAACCTGAATATCCAGCATCAGAGGGATGCTGCTGCCTGTGCGCACTGGCCTCCCCAAACTCATTGCTCCTGGTCAGACACCTAACAACATCAGGGCAGAGCTGACACCATAGGTTTGCAAGTGAGCTGAGGTGAGATTGCTCTTCCTCATCAGTCTGGCTCAGAGCTGCTTACCTGTAGTAAGGCACCAGTGCTTACGTTGCTTTCCATCACTGAAATTTCCTTTGTTAGAGACCCTCCTTTGGCATTTTGCATGGCTGGGACAGCATAGCCTGGGACAAACAAAATAAATTTCTTTCCAGACAGAGAGATAAAAAATTGCTTAAATAATAGTTCTAAACCATTCTGAGCTCCATGCATTTTGATTTGGTACATTGTTTCTGTGGCTTCCTGGACGGCAGTACCCAAAATATGTGAAACAGGTGCAGAATCATGGCAGTGTGGTGTAGCAAGGCACTTTGCTGCTACATAGTGCTGGTCTGGCACTGAGATGAGAGCATCATATAAGTACTTGGAAAGAGTACATAAAAGTTTTATTGGCACTAATTTGAGATGACCTGCATGCTGTATTTCCCTTAATGTGATATTCCAAGTGAGTTCAAATAAAATCATTATACCTTGCTATCCCCTCAAGCCTTGGATAAATATTTTCAGTTAAAGGTGAGGAACTAAGTGGCAGTAGTATAGAATGAGCAAAAGTCACATTGTTAAGTATTCCTAAGATGCTGATTTAGTCTCTCCTGCTGTCCATATTCCTTTTCTGCTTTTAACCTGAACAATATTTACCCTACAGAGACTTTCTCTGTAGTAATTATCAGTGAGACTGGGCTTCACACCTCTGACCTGCAATCCCTCTGCTGCACTACAGGTTATATTAGGTTCATTCTTACTGTTTTGAGCAGCAATAAGCAAATATTCAGCTTACGCAGAATAAGCATAGTTTTTCACAGGATGAGTCAAAAGGTGAGATCATACAGTTTAGATTCCACAATGAAATATTTTTGGGACTGCAAATTCAGAAGGGATCACCATCACCACTGCAAACTAATTGAGCTGCTAGTTGAGCAGTGTGAATGAGGTTTGCATTGTACTGCACACACCTAGGCACTGCATGGCACAATATATTTACCAGCGCTTCTGGGAGAGTTCAAAGCAAAATATAACCAAAGCAGGTGTAATGTGGCTCAGAAGGAGAGCAGGGTGTCACACTAGGTCCTTGCTGTAGCAAGGGGTGGGTTAATGACACTGGAAAACCACAAAGGTGAGAATCTCACAATGATACAAAGAAAGGAAAAAAAAATCTCATAATATAAAAGCTTTTCCAGATTTTTTATTAGTAGTAGTATTAGCATGATAATATTATATTATTATTATTATTATCTCTTCTGTTTTACCTACATCTAACCTGAACCATTATCTGCATTTTGGGGCATTTGGTCTAATCCCTCAGGAAAGCTTTGGCCAGTTACTTGATGGTCCTGTTTGTGTTACAACCACTAGGGGACACCTCAGAGCTGACATAAAACAGCAGGGAATGCATCGACAGCTGAAAAGCAGCACTGCTTGAGACAAAGCATTGCCTTCAGACTTCCTTAATTTCAGTTAGTGCCTTAAATTGCCTGTTTGGGGGTTGTTTTGTTTTTCTTTTTTTAATTTATAGTAACTTTGATAAATAGGGATTCAATAGGAATTGCTTCTAGTGACCTATATTGATTACTATAAAGTTTATGGTACATTTAGTGCAAATAATTATTTGGCTCATAATTAAATACAGGATTATAATAAAGAGTGATCAGATCAGTCAGGAGGGGTTACAACATAGAAATTATAAGGAATGCAAGAGTTCTGTTATGATCTCTTTATTTAGTCCTTGAGGCCAATTGTCAAAGTTGTATTTTCATCTCTTCGGAGGAGTCAACTGTTGGTGAAACAAAGTAGGCAAATTGTCCTGTTTTCACAGTGTACACATATGTAATCAACCTGATGTTCTCTCCTAGCTGAGAATACAGTCGTCATATGCATTTTATCTGCAGAGAAAGAAATTTCAACTAACGTGAAGACACTTACATCGTGTCAATGACATATTATTACAAGTTTTATTTAAGACTCGTCCTTTGATTATTTTTTTATTATTATTTAAAACAGATAGAAACTAAAAACATAAAGGAATGTAGGTTAGTTCAAATTAGAAAGAGGACACATTAGAATTCACAATGCACATCTGGGATTTTTTCTACGTCAGAGTTTTGAACAAGGGTTTATTACAAACCAGTTGAGCTCTCTAAGAGGCTTCCATTTCCTTCAGGCCTGTGCAAGAAATGGATGTTGCTGAACCTCACTGGGGGAAATTTCAGCATGAAACCTTTAAGTTAGTGTGAAAGGGAGATTTGGAGGTTTTTTCTCCTCTCTCTTGAACCAACCCCCAGATTGCTCTTGCAAGGGATATATTCTGCTGCCTTGCAGAAAAGGAAAATAATTCTTGCTGGCCATATTTCCTCTGCACTCATAATGATATTATCGTTACCTGAGCATAAGTCCAGTACCTGAGCCATTGCCTGCAGAAGATAATCGGAACCCCCACCAGCCACACCAGCTTCTTGTCAGACCCTTGCAGCCCTGCAGCACCACCACTGTAGTTAGATCTCATAACAGCAGGATTTAGCTTCACTCTTGTTTCAGCAATGAAGACAATAATGGTTTCTAAATTTTGTTTCATGTGTTAAGCATATCACCCTCAAACAGCTAAATAAACGTAAGTATGGCCTCATGTCATCCTATTCTGTAACATACACAGTGCTTGTGATTGAATATATTATTCAGATATATTCAGCTATTGAAAGCGAGATAATTGGCGCAACATATGCCTTGGGGATTTTTCAACATTGTGGTCACAATGCATTAAATGATAAAACTAACAGTATTTGGCACTTTTTTAATGATCTGAAACTTGATTTAGATTTGACTGGTCACAGCAACCAAGGACAAGTCAAGTAAACAGGGCCTAAATCTGCAAAACTTATATTTGACAAGTAATTTTATTCACAGGTTACCCCATTAATGTCAGTAGTTCCTCTGCTTGGAAAGCTGTATCTATCACAATGGAGTCTCCTCTGAGTTCAGTCCTTCTAGTGATGAAAGGTTTGATGTCAGTCCTGTGATGCCCTCAGGTTGCAGGGAGCTGCAGTGGGACTCCCATGTTTTTGTGACCGGTGAGATATATACATAGATTGAAAGAGAAATTTCAGCATTTTGATTCACAAAGAAGAGTCAAGTCAGCTTCTTACCTCACAGTAACAAATCTAACTGGAGAAGAATGGGTAAGCAAGGCAACTTGCTCATATTTTAGAAAAAAAATAATGCAAACCTTTTCGTCGTGATATTCTACTGTTGCATACCAAGAATCAGATGAAATCTAACTGACTGTAGTTCCTCCTCAAGTCTCCGTCTACCAATTCCCTCTTAATCTCAAAACACTGCTTCTTTGAGTAGATCACCTGAGGAGCTGCCATGTGGAAAAAGGTGGATGCCGCTACCACACTTTTCCCTCCTCCAATACTGCAGCTGTTCATCAGAAGACCTTTCATGTCTCCACTTGAAACAGAAACCATTATTTTGGCTCTTTAAGTATCAAGATTTGATATACAGTTCACATATTTTTATGTTATACCTCCCCTGATCAGTGCATCATCACATACCTGCAAAAAGGGAGTTAGCAAAGGAATACTCAGATGGGTACGTATGAGTGCTAGGTGGATGTCAACATTTAAATGCCTAATGCTGAGCCACTAGTTCTGCTTACTGTGGTCACATACAGGACCTTTATCAGAAAACCAGTGTCAACTGAAATTGTACTGAACCTTATCAAAGCTACTGTCATTTTCAAGCGCAAGATCTTTGGCTGATTTCTGCCAGTGCCCTCTCATGAAGAGGATCAGTCAGCTGAGTGCGGAACAAATCAAACGGTACTAAAAATCTTTGAAAATGATAAATCTTTCACAGAAGAGCACTTACAGTCATTTGGAAGTGGGACTTAACTTGACACATGATTGCTTTTCAGGTTAAAATGGTTTCTTTCTAAATAAAGATTTTCTCTCCTTATTAAGTTAAAATAGCTGGATTGTGTTCGTACAAAGACCTATAATGATTTTTTTCCTACTAAACTGCTGCTATAGCTTCTGTTGTCAGTTTGATTAGCCTGCCTGCTTGTTTGAAGTAGTGTCAAGGATTTTCAGTCTTAAACATCATTATAAATAGCCTAAGAAATGTTGCCAGTGGTGCGGGCATAAAAATGTGGACTCCTTTTTTCTGTAGATCTTTTCCACATTCTTTACCTGCTTTCTTTAAAAGATTTTAAAAAAACATAAATAAATGTTGAACACCTAATATTGTACTTCCATTCTCCTTTCAGCGTATGTTTTTCAACACTCCATCACCTACCCCTGTGTTGCTCAGCTGTTGGCTCCGTTTTGCACTTCCAACTCTGTGCTTTCCTTGTGTTCAATCTCTGGACAAAGTACCCTCAAACCCAGTTTTCTGCAGAGCAAGCTTGGGACTGGCTTCTGCTGTATCAGTAAGGAAAGCTTTGGTTTCAGTGGGGCAGAAACATTTGTTTTACTAGAGTACAGAGTAGAACAAAATTAAGAGCATACATAGGCATTTTGATGAATTTGTGCCACAGAAATCTATGAAGGTTTTGTGGAAAACCAAGTATCATATACATTTTTTTGAATACTGGCTCTGTAGAAAAACATTTCGGAAAAAAATTGACACAGTCCCCACAGTCTCCATAGCTGTAGCCTGATAAACTAAATGGGGACTTGCTACATGTGATCTTTCTCCTTGCAAACTCCCCGCTCTCCTCTCCTCTCCTCTCCTCTCCTCTCCTCTCCTCTCCTTTTAAAAGCAAGGTTTTGCTGTTTTGCTGTTTCCTCGATCCGTTGCCTGTCAGGGTTTTGTACTAAACCTCATCACAACACTATCTGAGTCTCAAAGCTGTAATCACCAAGTGGGTTTCTCGGGGGATGCTCTGCAGTGGGGAGGGAGGACACAGGCTCACTGCTTTGGGAAGAACTGTGTTTTCTCCGTACCCTCTGTCTCAGCTGGTCAGNTTTTAAAAGCAAGGTTTTGCTGTTTTGCTGTTTCCTCGATCCGTTGCCTGTCAGGGTTTTGTACTAAACCTCATCACAACACTATCTGAGTCTCAAAGCTGTAATCACCAAGTGGGTTTCTCGGGGGATGCTCTGCAGTGGGGAGGGAGGACGCAGGCTCACTGCTTTGGGAAGAACTGTGTTTTCTCCGTACCCTCTGTCTCAGCTGGTCAGTGCTGTGAGTGTTGCTGCTGCAGTGGGAGACATCGATAAGGAGAATTAAAAAGTGTATCCCAGCCCAGCCTTGCTCAGCCCCCACCTCCTGCCTGTCCTGTGCTGCAGCCAGGGGGAGGAGGAAGGAGAATTTGTTGTCGATACTCACAAGCTTCATCCTGGGCTTATTGATCTGGGCTTATCTGGGAATTAACTATCTCCATTAGGTATTCAATGTTAGCGCAGGGGTTACTGTGATATTTTAGACAAAGCCCTCTTTTGAGATTTACTGCTTGGCTTCTGCTCAGCTGAGTTGGCTTTGATATGGGGAGAAGAAACTGCAACTTCTCTAACTTCTTAATGGCAACAGCGTTAGCTGGTTGCAGGTATTCATGTGGCAGGCCTGGAGGATGTCGGTGCATGCACAGATACCTGGTATCTGCAGAACTGGCTTAGTAGCCGGCCTGGCAACCTGGTTCAGCAGGACTAAAACCTTTCTCTATGATTTTCAGCGAACATCGGGAAACCATGTCAAAGTGGTGTGTGGGTTTTTTCCTATATAGTAGTTTTGAAACTATTCACCACCTCAGGAAGGACAAAACCTATTTTTTAATTCAAGAATCACAGGAGAGAATAAAATAAAGTAAAATGAAAAAAAAAAAAGAAAGAACAAAGCAAGAAAAAACAAAACAAAAAAAAACACCACAAAGTAAAATAAAAAAGAAAATAAAAAAGAAAATAAAATATTAAATTTTTAAAAAGTGAGGGAAAATAGGTTTGTGCTATTACACTGCATGAGTTAGTGACCGACCCCCTAAGGAGAGAGCAGTCTCTCAGTCAAGTGCAAGGTGCCGTGGAGCACCTGAAGGCTTCATGAATCGTGGAATCATAGGGTACCAAGTTGGAAGGGACCTCA
>WEIS01095275.1:286-12469 GCA_013389965.1 Todus mexicanus
AGTGTACCTGGAACTTGCTGTCATTAAGAGTGTGCTCTGGGTCGCACCTTTCTGACCAAAAATGTTTGCCAAATGGACTATTGCTTAATCTAATGTTTAGAGTGTCATAAAGTATTGTAATTGCCTCTTTTTTTTTAATTATTGCATGCATTTTTAAATTTAAAAACATAAAACACTTGGGTCTTTGAAGACTTTGAAAAACATGCTTCTTTTTTAGCTTCTTGGGTTGTGAGGTAGTGGCTGATGTTCTGCCTTAGTAGAACCCCAACTAGTTTAAACTTTTTTCTCCCCATTTAAAATCTCTGTATGTACAGTTGGACCTCCGTACACGCTGCATTTTCGAATTAAGTACTATTCATCAGAACCGAACAACCTTCATGAGGAGTTTACAAGGTAGGAACTGTGCATGGTTAACTGGGTGACTGGCAGAGGAGTAAATAAGACATCCAAGGCACGTGGGGGTACTGCAAGCAGGTGATTTGACCTTTGTTACTAAGAGCGGCCAGGTCATTTTGTCTGACTTGTTAGGTGTTTGCCTACTGTCAGAGAAATGTCATCTTTTTTTGTTTGCTGCCAAAAGCTGTTCATGGGGCTCTCCAAGTGTTTTAGTCAGTAGGAGATGCTGTGTTCTGGTGCTTTGAAGCTGGCAAAGAAAGGCAGCGTTGGGCAGGGAGAAGCTGCAGCTGGGAGACAGCTGCTCTTTACACCAGCAACACCTGACATACCTCTGAGAGGAATTTCTATCCTGTCCTGCTAAAATGCCAGTGCTCTGCCTTGACTGCCTGAGACTTAGGGGTGATTTAATAGTGGTGTAAAGGCCACAAAATTGTGGGAATAGATGACTTGAGTTCTTGGTAAAAGGGTGATTGAATCTCTTCTACTTCCCCAGAGTGCTCTGGTGCAAAAGGTGTTAAGACTGTATTGTGTATAATCATCTTAGAATACCTGGAGGTCTTTTGTTTCAATCTGGTGGACTGTTTTCTGGGTTGTGAGGACTATACTTTACTTTGTTCATAGCACCCTGATGTGATCTAGAGGATATTCTGAAAATTGGGAAAGGAGTAGCTGCAGGAAAAGGGTTTTTTTGGGTTTTATATCTTCCAGTTTTGTTTCTTCTCTATTATAGTAATCATCTATCTTAATGTTATATTTTTTTTTTCTTTTCTGTTTCTCACCGTAGGGTGCTTTCTATGTCTTCAAATTTGCTTGGCAATAATCAGTGTAATCCCATTCAGCCCAAGGCTTACAAAGATTGTTGATTGTTTTAGTTCATGTTCATGTGATGTTTACATTCAACTTACTCCTGCAGGCATATGTTTACTGTCTCCTATCTGCTGTGTTAACCATGTATTTTTTTTCACTGCCTGAGACAAGATCAAAAAGGTAACTGTCACCACCTTATGATACTGACATGGAGGCTTTAATATCCATTATCAATTTAGTGCAGCAGCATTAATTCAATAAAAGGGCATATTCCTATGCAAGGTATAATTAACCTATAGAACTCCCTGCCACTTAGGTAATTGAATATAAGATCTCAGAGAATCCAAAAATTGGATGACATTCAGACATTTCTAATGAGAAAATGCAGATAAATTAGGAGGAATAATGTATCTTTTTTGAAAATTGATGTAAGTCTCCATACATCAGGGTGCATGTTTGACAAATACTACACTTCCCCTGTGGTCAAAATTACTCCATTACTGTCTACCACAAGATTTCTTGCTTAATCCTCTGAAGCATATGATCCTAGTCGCTGTGAAATGTGGATTTCTGAGCTATGTGATCATTACTGTGATCAAGTGAGACATTTCTTCTGCAGGTACTAACCTCTGATGCTTTGTGATCTAATTGTTGCTGAGAGGTGACATTTCAGAAGACTGTTTTAATTAGGAAAACACTTTAGTCAGCTAAGTTTTCAGTGTTATGAGCATTTATTTTTTTAATTATAAGGTTGACAGAAGACCACTGTGTAACTATGGGAGGGAAATGAAAATGAGCTGGAAATTGATTTTACAGTGAACAAATAGTTGCCTTTTTGTTTCTTTGCGGGGAAAGTAATTTTTGAATAAGGTTGGTTTTTTAAGAATCTTTATGCTGGCTGGATCATATTTTCTATGTACCATGTTGATTAAAAAGTGAAGATTAATAGCTCTATACTCAGAATTATTCTAAGTGGAAATGGAATAGGAGTAAGAGGAGGAAGAAGAATGATCATTAACAGTGACCATGGACTGGTCTGTTTGGAGGCAGTGTTTGAAGTTTCTTGTGGAGACCAGTTTTCTAGTAGACTCAAGTTTCTAGTGAAGCTGGAATCACCTTCTCATAGTTAGCACAGTAATGGGGAAGTGTTGAAACCTTTCATCCACCCTCTCCTTTTCCAATTTAAAACGAGTTGAAATCCAGTGTACTTGGGAAGATACCTTCTGTCACTTTCCTGGGACCTGATTCGTTAGTTTAGTTAGAAAAGCAACAGAGGAATGTGTCTGTACATGTCTGTTGTGCAGAATTTTCTGAGGTATTTTGCTGATTTAGAATATCAACAGTTGAGATGCTGATGCTCGTCAACATGTGGGCAGAAAAGGAGCAAGACTAAACCACAGCAGGCAGAGCAGAGCTGCAGCACTGTGCAGCCCAGCTGACACTCATAGAAGTACTGCTCAGCTTTTTTTCTTGCAGATTTAGAAGAGCTCATGGGATTGCAAATCATCAGGGGGAAACAGTAAAAACAGGAAATATGCTTTTCTACCCTTAATGTGTATGCACGCAGATACCCAGGTTTGATTGGGAAGTCAGGTACTAGCCAAGCATGTGAAGCAGAGTTGCGACACTGAGCTAACGTGGATGAGTCTGAGTCTGCTTTAGTGTATCATGAGAAGTCTTTTTAATCTTCCTTTCATTTCTTTTTTCCTCTCTGATTCCAACCGTTCAACCTTCACTGCATTCATAGCACATCCTCTCTGATGAAAAACACTGTCTTTAGGAGAGGTTTACATTCCCGTTTACTTGGCTGACTTTCAGTAGTGCTTCATGCTTTTTTCTCTCTCATCCCTGCAGTGTCCAGAGCAGTGCAGAGCCTGCCTGCACCATCCTGTCCTTTCCAGAGCTCTTGCATGACCTGGGGCAGTTCTGCATGCCTCAAACCCCGACCCTGGGTGGCTGTGAAACTTGAAGCATGCCTAGAAAGAAAGATTAGCAACAGCTTAAAATACTATTACAGTTTGAAGGCTCTAAATTCCTACTTGGCCTTCTAAATAAATGTGTGGGCTCTGTGGAATTCAGGTTTCTTTTATTCAAAACTTTTCTGCTACTTTAAGTGAAAATTCAGTCTAAGCTTTTCCTTTTGACCTGTTTGGACCTTTTCCATGTTCTATAGCTGCGTTTGAGAAGGTAGCCCTGAAGTCTTTGTGCCTTTATCTGCGTTTTGTCTCTAGATCCTATAGTTCAATTTTTGCTTGAACTGGGCAAGACCCAGTTCAGGAGAACATTAAGAGTGCCAAATAACTTTTAGGTTGCTGTGGTATATGCTCAGATAGAGCACATCCCTGAACAGCAAGGCTTGGGATGATGTCCTGAATGCAGTCAGTATCTTTTCTTTTTGAACTGGTTTCTTAGCAGTTTTTTTCTTTTTGATTTTAATGAAAGCTATGGGAACTTCGAAGGTTGCAGTGCGTGTCTGAGTTATTTCAAAGGCCTTTTTTTTAAGAGCAAGTTAATGAAAATATTGTGGCTACTCAATGAGTTGGGATATTTTGCCAGCCATTTGGGCTAGAAAGATGACATTATATATATACTCCTGACTTTCTGAATTTTTATTTGTCAGGTACCTGTTTGTATTACAGCTCCGGCAAGACATTCTTTCAGGGAAGTAAGTACCTCTTTGCTCTTGAAGCTGCAATTTAAAGTATTTGTAATAGTTAATCTCTTAGTCATTTAAAATTTTACTTTACTGTGTAATCTTTTTAATTCTTTATGGTATTCATGCACAGATTATAAACATGATTTACAATTCCACGTGCATTTTTTTCCTTTAGAAAACAGAGATATATGACTTTGTGAACTTTATGACTGTATTATTGACAAATAGAATGGGTAAAGACCTTTGATAGACTCACCAGGCGATGGAAATGTAGAGAGCAAAGACTGTCCTGATTTTTATGACTTGAAAATGTAACACAGGCTTGCCATGTTTTTAGGTTTGATAGTTAAAATAGAAGAGGAAAATAGGATTAGCACTTTCTGTACATGTCAACCCTGTAAAAATATTTTGTGTGGTTTTGTCTCACTCTGGTCAATAAATTCATGCCTGCTCTTTTTTTTTTTTCTTTAATTACAGAAACTAACTTCAAAATTGTATCTTCTAATATACAGTATTGAAGCAAAAATGGTTTCTTAGTTGATTTAATGTGGTCTCTATTAGGTCAAGCTTGGTTTATGGTGGAGCATATCATGTGTTTAGTGCTAATTAGAATGTACCAAATTAGGGAATAATCATATGCAAGTAAAAATTAATTGCAGATGTTTCATATCACTAATAGCTTGTGGAAGTTAATGTTTCTGTTTCTTGTATCAGACTACTTATTAGCTTTATTGAAAGAAGAATTCACAGAGAAAAGACACGATTTTTATAGTTTGTTTTTTTTTTCTTTTTAAGACTGAAATGCCCGTATGAAACTGCTGTTGAACTAGCAGCTCTGTGTCTTCAAGGTAGGCAATCTTTTGAAAGTGGTTTGTTTTAATGTATTAAACTCACCTCCTAGTTTCTTTTCACTCTTTGTAACTAATGCTTTCACATTTATCACATGTAAATGCCATTGCTTTATCTGAAGAGATTTTTAGGAAGACCTTTTCCTGTCTTCCCTCCATTCATGACTTCCGCGCAGCGAGAGGCAGTGTCAGCACACCTTCCAGAGGGAAGGAGCCTCAAAGACATGAATAAACAAAGGTGAAAACAGAGCCTGACTGGGGAAGAAGGACCCCAGATAGTTCCCTGCTGAGGGAGAAGCTGTGGTGAGTGCACAGTGTTACCCCTTCAGCCTGAAGAGCCAGCTGGCTCTTCAGCACACACTTTATGCAGGTGGCTCCCTGTGGAGATAACTTCGAACATGGGCTTCCTGCTGCTTGGCCAGTGTTTATGAGAGTGAGCCTTCATGGGACCTGACCCAGGAGATGGTCACCGAGCAGGAGGGAGCAGATGACAAGCGTTGGAGAGGAAGAATTAAGATTACTTCTGTGTCAGGAATAAGGGTTACAAGATTAAAAAAAAATCCCAGGACACTAGGTTTCATTAATTTATTGTAGGAAAAAAGTGGGTTTATTATTGCTGCAGACAGGTTAATACAAATATTCATTCAATTTCTGGCAGTTTGTTTTGCAAAGGGAAGGAAACTTGTGTAATGAAGCTCAAGTCAAGTTAATTTCTTTCTAAAAGAAAGTGCAGTGAGCTGAACCAGCAGCAGAATGAATCTAAATAAAAAATGCTCTTCCTGTTCTGCTGGTGGTTGGCAGTGTCACATGGAGAGCTTAGGCAGAGTCTCTTAGTTTAATATAGCAGTAGAGGGAACTCGGTGACTCGAGATGGACTTGAGAGTCAAAACTGGGAATTCAGTTCCAAACAACAACAAGCGTGAATCTTAAGGGGGGTGGAGGGGGGGCATTTTTCTATACCAGTCAGGCACAGCTCTGGTTGGAAGGTGTGCAGAGAACTGCTGCAGGCAAACTCCATTTGTCTTTTTGAGATGGAGAAAATTTGGAGCCCATATTTGATTCGTTGCTTCCGTTTTCACAGATAAAAGCAGCCAAAATCTCACCCCTGGTCTAAGCAAGGAGAACCAACCAAAGTATAATAGGTTGATGCCTCAACATATTGGGTAGTAACTGAGACCTGTGATTACTGTATAAATGTAATGCAATAGCCATTCATTGTGTTTAAAATGTCTCCAGCTGGGTACCAAAACTAACACATCTTTACACTGCCAGTGGGAACATACTTTTATACTTTCCTGCTGTCTTTTTTTTCAGTTTTGGTTTTCCACTATTTTGTCATCATCATAAGAAGTTTCTGCAAAATTAATTATTGCAATGAATTTATTATCTCTGCTGACATGCTATAGTTAGCATTTTTTGGTATAACTTTTGTTACACTTGACATTGGAAATTTAATTAAGTGAAGAGTTTAAAGAAATGTTTGTAAAATCCAATCTTGCTCCTAGCATGGCTTTCCTAGCAGTGAAGAAAAAGTTATAAATGCCTATTTCAGAATTGGTACTTTAAGCCCTCTGAAAGAAAAAACTTTTCCTGATCACAGCACAGCTTTAAACTTCATAGTATTTCTTTATCAAGGAAGTTGTTCTGTTACAGTAATTCTTTATTTGTTTCAAACAGTAGTTTCTAAGGCTGGCATTTTGTGTGAATCATCTTTCAAATGTAACCTGTTGGTTTGTTGCCAGTCTCATGAACGAATTTCTGTAGCAAATAACATCAGTTTGTAGCATGAGGTAGCTTGTGAAGCAGATAGACAGTTGTATGCTTTGCTTAGGGATTATCTACAGAAAGGTTATAAGCAAACTTGAATCACCGCTGTTAGAATAAGTTTGTAACTACCTCATTAGTCTTGTGTGGCTTTCATAATTAACCAGGTATACTTTTGAAACTGCTAATTAAATTCAAATGGAAAACTTTTTCTCAGCTCTCTGGTTTTCAGTTCCAATCATAAGACGTCTTTGTGGGATGGCGCACTTTTTTTTTTCACATTCTTTTTATGACACAATCAGCTTTTATTCCCCACCTTCCCTCTCTTTTCACTAGTAGAGAAAATCTCTTCATGTTTTTCCTAGATGGTTGTCAACACATCAAACTTCAGTTTCTTACTTATTTTTTTCTTGAAGTCCTCCTTGCTAATGTGTTTGTTGTGGCTCCCTCTTACATACTGGACTGGACTGACAGTAATTCCTAGCAACATCTGTATTAAAAAAGCATCCAACTTAAAATGAAGTGACAGCAGAGCTGAGATATGTCTGTTAAAGAGAGAGACTTACAGATAACGAATATGGGAACTCACCGTGGAAGATTACTGTTGAAGAGAAAAAATGTGTGTGAAGCAGTGGTTAGAAATGAAATGAAGATCAGTGAACTCAATCTGTTTAGCAGTCTCAGGAGTGCTAAATGTTTGAGTGAAGATGCTCAATTGCTCAAATCCACCTAGTAGGTGTATCAGTCAACAGACTGCGTTTGGAATATGACTTCTGATGTTCTAACATATCCTGCAAGATATTTTTGCAACTGTTATGTGTAAAACTACCCTGTTTTCTTCAAGAGATTTAATTTTGCTCTATGCCTTTTTTTATTTTGGGGCGGGAGTGGGTAGTAGTAGCAATAGTAGTGGTAGTAGTCAAGGAATACCAACAAAGTTTTAGAATCATATCATAGGTCAGGTGACGTGGTATTGCTAAACAGTGTATTTGCCACCGATGTTTGCCTTGCAGTCCCAAGGCAGTGACATTACGGCCTCTTGGTATAGCTGAGAGCTTCCAGGAGCAAAGCAGATCACAGGCACGAGGCCATTAATGGCATCAGTCACCAAGATGCCCAGCACTTGGCATCTCCTGCTGAGCTCAGTGGAGTTTGCAAGTGTTCTGCTCTTGGAAAAGAAGATACTAGGCCCTAAGCAAAGAAGTAGAAAGTGATAACTCAATTATTTGAATGCTTCAGCATTTCTTTCCTTAAAAGTTACTTAATCTGAATATTACACCACCACTGTAGTTTAAAAAGAAAAAAGAAAAAACACAGCTTTGTCGCTGGTTTCTTTAGATTAGGTATTATCTTCATGTTTTGACATGAAAAGGAATGTAACAAAGTGTGCTATAGAATGGGAAGTGCTTTGGAATGAAAAGTATAACCTCATTGCAATGAGAAGAAGTTTCAAAGAAACCTCTTCTGAAACAGTAGTGCATTGATATTTTTTTTAAAATAGAAACTTTATTTCCTTTAAATGCTTTAAAATCCAGAGAAGCAGCTTTAGTTAAGCTGGTTTAGTTCTAACATTCTTGAATGTCATAATTCTGTACCATAACCTTACACTGCTCCTGCAAATGCCTTTGACTTTTTCTGTAAAATCTGGTTTGATTTTCCAGGCTGGGGGCGGGGGTGGGGTGGAATGAATTTACAACAGTGGTATGAGAGCATTTTTCTACAACATACTTGTAAAATTTAACTATTGTTGTCTTTGTGTAGATTGTGGAATTACATGTTTCTGGTCATCTCATGATCTTTGTTTTTAACTTCTCAATTGATTGATTGCAGCTGAACTGGGAGAGTGTGAGCTCCCAGAGCACACACCAGAACTCGTGTCTGAATTCAGGTTTGCCCCCAACCAGACCGAAGCGATGGAATTTGACATTTTTCAGAAATGGAAAGAGTGCAGGTAAGGGTACCTGTGTTGGAGTGATGTCTCTAGCAACAGGATGTTTTCTTCTCTTCCAAAGTCAAATATGCCTGGAGGAACCCCTTCAACGGATAGGAAATGGTGATTATGTTTGTTGATTGGGAAGTATTGTAAAATAGACTTCAAGCCCTCCCTTTCCCTAGAAATGGTGATAATTTAGGGAAAGTTTCAATTATTTTACTTTTTCTTTAGATGATCGTAACAGTTTAAGCAGTCAGACTTTTTTCTTGTTTATGTTGGAAAGAATTCCCTCTCTTTCTCTCCTTCTTTCACACATACACGCATAAGGGTTTGTGTTTGGGGTAGTAACAAACTCTTTTCCCTGTCTTTTGTTAATAAATATGGTACATTTTTGTGATGCCATCTTACCTGAGCTTTCATCCTTTCTGGCAGTCTTAGACCTTTTTCAATTTTTATCCCTCTGATTTATTTTCATATGAATGCAAGAGGATAAAAACATAAGCTAAGTTTGAAATAGCATTTAGTCATTAAAATTGAGGGCCCGGGAAAGAGGGTTAGGGGCATGAATTTTAAAACATTTAAATCAACTAAAGATTTCATACCATAAAGTATAAATAAATTTTATGTTCTTAGGGGAAAGAGCCCGGCGCAGGCTGAATTGTGCTACTTGAACAAAGCTAAATGGCTAGAAATGTATGGTGTAGATATGCATGTAGTTAAGGTAAGATCAATGGGATAATTTATTTTATCAGTGTGGGGTCCTTGCCCTGTCATGGGTCAGTCCCTCATGAGTGTCCTTGTTGTATTGTGGGTTTCCCTGTGGGCTGTGGTCCCTCTCTCCTGCCAACCTTCTTCAAAGAGTGCGTCTCCAGCCGTGTCCCCCACAGTGTCCCTTTCCACATACCTTTTCCCACATTCCTCAGGTTTTTTTCCTTTTGTGTCTCCTTCCCCTGGCTGCTGTTGCTCTTAAGCACAGGTGAGCCAAGGAGCAGGCTCTCCAGGCTGCAGTGTTGGTGCAGGGCCATTTCCACTGGGATCAGAGCTATCTGGGGCAGCATATGGGTGCCTCCTGTGCAGGGCACCCTGCACCCTCCTGCTGCTAAAACCTGCCGGTTTGCACTCGGTGTTCTTTTCCTTTGTAATGTTAAAAAAATGTACAAACCTTACTGTTTGTCAAATTCTATAGGTTTTAAACTATACTACTGTAGTAAGATTTAGTCTACTAATGGCATGTTGATCATTGATTCTGTGCTTGCTTACAGGGAAGAGATGGTTGTGAATATGCTCTTGGACTGACACCAACAGGCATATTGATCTTTGAAGGATCCAACAAAATAGGCTTATTCTTTTGGTAATGTGTTCTTGTGTTGTGTTCCTTTCTGTTACAACACTGAAATCTTTCTCCTTTATGTAATGGAATCTTGACTGTATTTTGTAATGTAGATTGAATTTACAAGGTTAAAATATCAGGGTTAAATCTGAAGGTAAATTGGCCTGGTTAGAAATATCACTCAGCTGCTTAATATGTGTTGAAAAAATAGTCGCGTTTCCAGGAAATGATTCTGTTACAATTCCTGATGTGTTCCAGGGTTGCAAGCCCCCCATACATTTTGGGAGAAAGTCCTAGGTTACAAAAATCCTTTTTTCCATTAATTTTCTTTTTGCTTCTTGTGTTTAGGCCTAAAATCACAAAAATGGACTTTAAAAAGAGCAAACTAACACTTGTGGTTGTGGAAGATGATGAACAGGTAACTTTCTTCCCTTACTTGGGCCTGATCCAACAAAGTGTGATCTGAGCTCCAGCTTGTAAGAACACAAGGGAGGCTCCACACACTGTTGGCCCAGGCTGTATTTCTCCTGCCAAGGACAGAAACTAATATCATGCATGCCAACTTCCAAAGCTTTTGTTTCTGCATTTAGGGCAGAGAGCAAGAGCACACATTTGTTTTCCGGTTAGACAGTGCCAAAACGTGCAAACACTTGTGGAAGTGCGCAGTGGAGCACCATGCGTTCTTCAGATTGCGGGCGCCAGCAAATAGTAAATCTAGTAGATCCGACTTCATAAGGCTGGGATCACGCTTCAGATTCAGGTATTTAGCAAAGTGATAGCAATGTATTTGTGTTTATACAAAGGGGCAGGTACAGCATCCAGCAAAGGACAGTAGTTAACTTTTGTTTATTTGTGTATTTGAAGTGGGCGGACAGAGTATCAAGCAACACATGGGACAAGATTACGCAGGACTAGTACATTTGAAAGAAGGCCCAGCAAGCGATATCCTTCACGAAGGCATTCAACTTTTAAGGGTAAGTATTTCTACATGAGTTCGCTGAACCGGTCATGCAGGTGTCCTGTTAACTTACATAAACATCATGTTACAACCATAAAATCTGTATCACAGTATAAAAACGTGTTAGATCACCTAAAAAATCAGAATGTACTTTTTTCTTCAGAGTCCGTTGTTTGTATCTATTATTTTTAGTCTCTGTCTACACTTAATTCTTCCATCCCCCATTTATGGAGAAGGAGACAACTGTGATTTCTTTTGTTGCTCCCTTGAGGAGGAAGGAAAAGTTGCATCAAACTCAATGAGGGAAAGAATGTAACATTTTGTTTGAAGAAGTGCATCTATCAGGTAGAGTGAAGCAGTGTTCAGAAGCCTTGCTGACTTACTTATCTAGCCAGACAGTTTTAGGGTTATGCAGTTATTGCTTTCCTGATAGTAGTGGCGTGTTATTCACCTATCCCGACTCTGACCCCAACTCACTTTCTATGGGTGTTGAAATGTGGTGAATTTTAATGGAATGACCAGGATTTTATTTCCCTTGTGGTTTTGTGATTTGTCCTTCAAAGCTGAAGCTCAGATTTCTATTCCTTGTAGAAAAACCTGGGAAGGAGCACTGAAAGACAACCCCCTCTAAATTCTGTATTACTTGAGGCTGGAGATGTAGTTGCTGTATGCAGCAGGGTGAGCTGACATTCCCTTGGGGTGTCTTTGCACTCCTTTATTTCCTAGAATACGAAACTCACTCAGTTCCATGAAAAGCCCTTTTGATATTATGGGAGCATTTTTATTTCTCATGTGCAACAGGGTAGCAAGCATGCATGCCTTCTAGCGGCTATAACCGCTTCCCGTCCCCCTTTTTTAGTACACATCAGTTTTTTATGGAACTGCAAATTTGTTAGATTTGTGAGATACTGTTAATAGGATACATGAAAGTCAATTATATGGTAAATGTGGATGGTTTTATAAGTGGCAGAATGGATTATTTTCATTTTATTTTTACAATAACAGGATCTGTCAGGCCTGCAGTTTGTACTTTGTCTTAGCACTTCCATACTTATGTCTGTGAGATGGAGGAGAAGAGAGAAAGTTTAGTTTATGCTTAGTTTAGTTCTCTGTGCATAGTAGCCAGGCAGAACTTGTGTCATACCCAGATGATCTCCTTCCAGAGAACTCAACAGCCTATTTGTCAAGTTAATGCAGAAATTCCCTTTAGATTATTGTCTTTCACGCATCTCTTGGCCATTGAGACCTGTACCTAGTCGCAGCCCGCAAGCGCTGGATGCTGATGTAGCTCAGAATCTTTCAGGCTTCCGCTTTATCTCATTAAGTTTGTCATACACTTTCTGCTCTCAGCAGAGACTTGAATTTTCAGTTCTTATCACTCAGTAGTTTTTCAGTGCTGTTGAAAAACGTGCTGTTCATCAGGAAAAAAGAAATGATACATCCAAGTTACTCAACTGCCTCCTCCATTCTTTCCAGCCTGTCCAAAGCACA
>WEIS01095288.1:0-14092 GCA_013389965.1 Todus mexicanus
TGCCATCCTGAGGGACATGGACAGGGTGGAGGAATGGGCTGTGAGGTTCAACAAAAAGTCTTATACTCCGGTGCTAGGGAGCAGTGAGGGTGAGCTGCTCCCTGGGCAATGAGGATGAGGAGCACAGCACCGTGGCTGGCAGCTGGGCTTCACCAGGGCATGCCCTGCATGTGGCAGACAGCATCTGGGGCAGCCGAGAGGCCACATCACCCGGCAGGGTTGTGGAGACAGGGCAGGGCTGAGGTCAGGCAGGGACATCAATCTGCAGATTAGGATCAGGCCCTGTGAGGGGAACCTGGGTCAGACACAGCTGCAGGATGGGTGCAGGGCCCTGGGGATGTCAGCCTCCTGGTGGGACTGGGATTGGCGGGGCCCATGTCTGGTCAGGCAGGGTTATGGGGAGATGAAGACCAATGTCCTACAGCATCACCGGGACAAGAACTTATGGCTCCAGGCTGGGATGAAATCATGTCCTGGGCCATGGGCAGCGTGGAGGGATGCCCTGGGGAGGGGGCACCAGGGCCTGTTGGTGCTCTTGGGGTCCTGTCCCTGGGAAGGAACCACCTTGTGCTGGTACAGGCTGGGACCAGCTGGCAGGAGCAGCTCTGAGAGAGTGGCCATGGGGGTCCCAGTGGGCGCTGAGGGGGTCGTGGGCCATTAGCAAGACCTGGAAGCAATGACGGCCAACAACGGCTTGGGCTGTGTGAACAGGGGCAAAGCCAGAGGTCAAGGGGAGTTGTTATTCCATCCTCACCCCCTCTGCCTCCCCCCAGTACTTGTTACACCACATCTAGGTATTTCATCCAGCTTTGGGGTCCCCAGTACAAGACACAATAAACAGGATCAAATTCAGGTGAGGCCACTCAGATGGTGAGGCTGGAGCACTGGCCCTGTGAAGAGAGGATGGAGGAGCTGGGTTTGTTCAACCTGCAGCAGAGATGTCTTCAGGGTGGGGACAGACCTTACAGAAGCCCCAGGTGCCCTTAGGAAAATCATTGAGGAGATGGCACAGGACAGAAGGACGAGAGGCATCTGGTGTAAGTTGAAGGAAGAGTGGCTCAGCCTGGAAACACATTTCCCCCCTAAGGACAGTCAGACAGAGGCACAGGTTGCCCAGAAAAGCTGACCAGTTTCTTGTAAGTCCCAACTGAATGAAGCCCTGAGCAGCCTGGCTTGACTTCAGACCTGACCTGCTGTGAGTGGGAGGTTGGTAGAGACCAGCCTGATCTACCCTGTGATGAAACCATGAGATTTCTACCCTTTCTTTTAAACGTCAACGAGATGTTAGAAAGGTCAGAGGTCATCTGGGGACATGAGTGACAGAAACCAAGACAGAAACACCACCTTAGCTCATAAACCACGTTTCCTTCTGAAACCAGGCTGAGGGACTGCGTCACTGAGCTCACGTACCACATATCCTGGCCCTCGCTGTAGTAATTAAGGTTGAGAGGCAGTGGTGAGTCTCGCACACCATCGCACTGCACGTGGCAGCCACACTCCACTCAGGCCTAATTCCAGCTGAAGTGATTTTCACCTTGTAAAACTACTCATCAACTACTACCCTTGGCCCCTATATGGAGTATTGGCTCCTCAAGGCAACTTGTATGCATATGGCTCGCTAAGGGGTTAACACGTCTACTGTAAACAGGCTTGGTGCCCCCTCTTAAGTTATCCATGGTGTTATTTGCCATCAACACCCTGGCAACAACACTAAGATGCTAGATTATTTTTTTAAATAAACTGTCTATGGCATTCACAGTAAGTGAAAAGTAAAACACAGTACCAGTAGGTTGGGGGTTTTTTGCATTTGAATGCAGAATTTAATTCAAACAAATAATTTTAAATATGAAAATCCTATAAATTATCAACATTTATAGAACGTACTTTTGCCAACAAAAAAGCTTGGAAGAGTAACGGTGTCAAAATCTGGCTCTGCTAAACTGAATGGAGTGGATCACTATTCAAAGGGTATTGTCCAAAAATTGACTGTTTTACAGAATACCATTACTCAGCATAATTATTAGTTTACAGATCCTCAGTAGGCTGCAGTCTTCCACAACCGATTTAGAAACAAACGCCATTTTCACTTGCTTACATTATATCACGCCGCCTGATATATACATCCTGTACGTACACAGCATAGCAAATGAAAAAAATGATGCCAACGAGGTGAGAACTTAATCCAACTTTTGTTGAACTGGTAGAAAATATTTACAACAAAAATGTTCTAAACCATCCGCTTCTAGTCAAGAAAAACTGTATGACCATTTACTTCCTTTGTAAACATTTATTTTATTATTCTTTACTTTACGTAGGCTGGTATTCCCAATTTTTTGATAAACATATTTTGCAGAAATGTACAGCAGCAGAAATTCCTCAGCTGGTTTTATTGTCTTACTTACAGATTCCTGTACATATAGAACAGAGCTGTTTACAGAAAGATATAATTTCTCCTTAGAATACCACATTTTACAAGCTCGCAATTATACGTTAGTCATTTCCTTCCAGCATTGCGTATGTCTGCATACGTTTATATCCTTCCAGAACAGGCATGGTATAGAGGTCAGTTCTGACTATAAATACTATAAATCCTTCTATGTACAACATAAGACAAATTATCCCAGTATAAAGTTATAATACTTATATATTGGTACAGATTTGAACTACAGACCCACTTCTTTAACGAAGTTTACAGTATAAAAAAATAAGGATACCGGTTACCTACTATAATATTTTCATCTTTTAGTGTCTTGTGGAGGAGTCAGTGATACAAGCATCGCTTGTTTCGTGTCGAATATATTATTTTAAAATACATTATTTTTAAATACCAGTATACTGTCCGTCCGGTTACAAAAATATAACTATGTCCTACAGAAAATTTTAATGAATTAAAAAGTGTATCAAAAATATGCGTCACCATTTTAGACCATAAATGAAATTAGAAAGAAAGTTGAAGTAAATGTGTAATCATTTAAAAACACGATCTTCTGGCTCAACGAGCCACTTCTGATTTTGTATAAAAAGAGATCAAAGCTTAGTTAAAAATTTAATGGTCAGGGACAAGTTTGGGCTACTGAGTAATAATACTACCAATAATACAACTACTAATACTACATTATTAGTGTGGCCGAAGAAGAGCCACTGGAAAATGTTTACAGCCATTCAGTTTGAAGGATAAGAAGTACCGTGGTGACCGCAGGAACGGTTGAAAAATACCAAAAAGGGACGGTAACTTAGCAAAAGGCAAAGAGCATTTCTTAGTGGTTTTCTTTACTTCGTATGTAGGAATCTGCCAGTCCGCACTGCGCAAACGTGACCCAGCCAAATGCCTTCTCAGGCCGCTCCAAGTGGTGCTGCTCCGAAGGTGCTGCCTGTGCCTCACCTGGAGACCAGCTGAGCAGAGGCAGTGGGACATAACAAGCTGTACTGGTTACGGTTGTCTTCCCACTAGTAGGACAACTTAGGATTCAACCTGTGAGGTTTATACAGGAAATAAATAGGATAAATCTTTTTACATTTTGCATGGTTTACACTGTCGGATTATTAATTCAAATTAAGCTGTTCCTAAATCAAAGGCACAAGTCTGGCTGTTCATCTCCACTGCAACCAAAGCTGTGCTGGTTATGAATCTCCCATCTGAAAAGCAGATTTCCATGCTCGGCTGTGTTTCTTAACATCCGCAGGAATTTCGGTGCATTTTCCAGTGCCGTGTCCTTTGCTGAGCTGTTTCCCAGGCGCTAGCAGCACTTCTGTCACATTACTCACTGCTCTTCCAGTGCTGAGGAGAAAAATCCTGGTGTAGAATCCACCTCAACTGCATGTCAGAACAAACGCCACTGGGGAGATTGCAGCTACACTTCCCAAGAACGCAGAAAAAGAACATTCACACAGAATATGCTGTAAAAATTGGACAGATTTCATTTTGTGGGGGTGTTTGTTGGGTGGGATGGATTGGCATTATCACGCTTGATCTGGTAAACAAGGGAAATTGGAGAAACAGCAATTTTTCAGCGAAGTAACCTCTTGGCTTTCTGTTAAGTCCTGTGAGAAAAAGCAGCTCAAGCTAGAATTTATCCATTCCAGCACTGCGTAGCTGGAAGGAGCCTAAGCCACTGCGTGCTGACTCAGAGGAAAGCCATCTCTGGAGTTACACTGCCCAGAGCTCCACAGTTGTTTACCTCCTATTATTTTGGGAAGGGAATTTTTAATATTCTTTTTCCCTGCTAGGAGAAGCAACAATGGTGAAGCCACGTATTTAATACAGAAGTGCTCAGCTAACGTAAGATACTAACTTCCTTAAAATTAATGAAGTTGTAACAATTTATAGCAGCACAAGAACTGGCTCAAATTATTTCGTATGTTTTTGCCTGCCTAGAAACTGCCGAGCTATCGTGCCATCTCAGTACTACAGGCCCTTCATAGCTCCGATTCTTTATCTATCTCATCCAGGTAATATTCATCATCGGTGGTGGTATCGCTATCTGAGTCCGAATAAGCTGCTGGGTCTTCCTGATAGATATCAGTCAGTTCTCGGGGTGATGAAGCAACCGATGACATTCTGCTCCCAGCAGAACTTGAGCTCAAAAGCTCAGCCCTGTTTAGAGAAGGAGCCTCTCCATCCCTCAGAGCACCAGGGTTATTAAGAAGACAAGGTCTCCATAATCGCCCTTCTGTGAGTGACCTCTTGATATTCTCCAGGAAAGCCAACTGTTGTTCTTTGCCAAATATACCAAATTCAACAGAAGGATACATCGAATTTCTAGTGCTGTAATATTTTTCATCATCCGATGCCCAGTTTTCATTTTCATCACAAGACAACAGCTCCGAGTATGATTTAAATCTCTTCCCATGTATACTGTCTTTTGGTAGGATATTGCTTCCTGAGGCAAAGGTCTCATTGGAATCCCGGGGACAAATACCCTCAGAAAGGTGACGCTCACGCCGACTTCTGGCATGACTCCTGCGCAACTGATAGCTATGCAAGTTAGCATTTTTCAAGCTGGCAGACTGAGAAGTATTTTGGCACTGACCAGGCACTGTCTGGGAAGGCAAGTTTTGCTCTGGACATATGTCCGCCTGCAAGTAGCTATTCACATACTTGTTGGAGTTTTTGTCAGTAAGCAGTGGCAAGGGAGGACTGCAGGCACGACTGCTAGCTCTTCTTCTCTCATCATCCAGCGGGTCTGATGTAGTAGCACTGGGAGACATGGGCTGGCTTTTGCTTTCTAATCTGAGATCCGGTGTCTGGGAATTCTTATTTCTGGTGGTTACTGCTTTATCTGGAAATACGATTGTAAGACTCGGCCTGTTTTGCACTTTCACTGTGGTTTTTTTGGGACCAATGGCTTCCTTCTGGGTGTATGAGTTTGTAAAGGACCTCCCACTGGTGTTATTAGCAGGTAAAAAAGTATTATTCTGATTTTCAGTCTTCTGATTCTCAGCTGTTCTTGGTCTTGGCATATTCTTACCAGGGTTCAGACTGTGATTCTGATTTTCATTGTCCAGCTGCAAGAATGGCTGATGAGAATCTGTTGAAATCAATGAGTCAAGGGATGTGTCCACATCTAAAGAAGTGGCACTCCCATTGTTCTGTGAAAAAATGCTATTTATGTGCGGTTTGGGGGGTAAATTTTTACTTGAAAATTTTCGACTTGTTTTGTAAACGGCTGCCAGTTTATTTTTAATTGAAGGTCTGTTTTTCCTTTTTTCTATCTCTTTGACTTTGTCTCTTGTGCAGTCAGAGAGAGGCTTGTTCTCATCTTCTGCACCCTCTGTCATCTTCTGATCTGGTGTAACCCTGAGGACTTTATCCTTACAGTTACTGTTCAGGCTGCCTTCGCTGTGCCTCTCTGATTCCTGCAAACCACTATAATCTTTACCCATCCAAGTACTCTCTGAGTTTTCCTCTTCTTTAATTTTTGAGTTCTCTAATTCATCTGTACCTGTGCTAACCACTTTGTCTAGCTGAAGCGATGGACCAGCACGGGAAGCTGCACTTACCTCAGGTGCTTTGTTCTGAGACTCTGAAAGTACTTTGCTACAAGAGTTTAAATAATTTGCATTTCTTCTTGAACCGTCACCCCTTAATTGCAGTCCACTACGTGTATTATTATACAAGGGGGTGGTTTGGCGTAGGAAATTTACCCTCTGTTTGACCTCAGTACTATCCCTGTACGTGTCTTCCACAGGAGGAAGTGGAACATCAGCACGCTCTGTGTTACTGTTCCTTCCACGAGAACTCTTCTCTCCTGGGTGGACAAGTAAACTGTTCAGATTTTTATTGGTGTTCGCTTCAGGGCGCTGACAGCAGTTTCCAGAGTTTCTCTTCTGTATAATATTTTTATTTGTTGAATTAGAATACACAGGATTCTCTAAACATCTGCCTGGCTTTGGAGGGGCTGATAAAGCGGACCTAAGTGGTGTGGCTGTCTTTAAAATTTCCTTCTTTTCTTTTAGACATATTTCTGTATTTTGGCTGCCTGAAGCATCAGGAGTAGCCTTACCTGACTTAGCCACTATCGTAGTGCATTGTGGACCACCAAAAGAAGTTTCTTTTGTCACCGTGTCAGAAAGCGCATTTTCTGCTAATGAAAGATCTGCTGAACTCTCTTTCCTGTTACGTACCATACTCACTGCTTTTGAAGTACACATCTTATCAGAGCTAGGAGACAAGTCAGAATTCTCTTCACTATCAACAGCAGTTCCCAAGTTTGGAGGTGTGACCAGAGTTGAAGATACTTGGTCAGAAGAGTATGAAGGCACCTCTTTTTCCAGAGTACTGGGGAAAAAAACATTTGCTGAGCTCACATGACCTTCATTTTTCTTGTTTTGTAATCTCGGTGACTGTGCATTTTCTTTGGGACAAGGTAAATCTGCATCCTCTGGATTATCTCTAAAGAGGTTACAAAATGTTCTTGAATGCCTCCGTGGTAACGTGTAATAAATTGAAACTAGTTCATGATACTTGACATGATCTTCATCAACACAAACTGTAAAGGTGCTTGTAGTTTTATATTTCTGCAAAAAATTTCCCCCCTCCTTACTATCTGAAAACACACAGGATTCTCTTCTGCTTAGATGTTTACATCTGTCTGTCAGTTCAGCTGATGTACTGCTACGTACTGAATTGCTGGGACTGTTGGTTAAAGGACTGGGGTAATCTTTTTCTGTGTTACTTGTAGCAGCATTTAATGATGATGTTAAAAAGGAACGTTTTGAGTTTAAACAAGACATATCTCTTTGATTAGAACAAAAGGCATCAGCTCTACGTGGAGTTTCAGCCCTTAAACAATCGCATGTTGTTCTACTTTCTCTAGGTAAAGAGATGGGCGTATCTGACATAATACTACCTGCAATGCTAGCTGATTTTCTAGGCAAAGTGTAATAAATAACAAGTGAGTCAGGGGATTTGAGGCTGTTTCTGCTAGGGGAGCCAGTAGTGCTGCAGCTGCTCGTGTGTCTCAGCAAGCCATCTTGCTTGTGAAGCTTTTCAATACAAGGTGAATTACTCGTTACTTTTCCGCTTTCTTTTTCAAGGCAAAAATAACTTAAACTGTGTTCAGAAGTCTTGGGTTCTTCATCAAAGCTATGCTTATAAATATTTCCAGAGTTTTCATTTTGTGGAGAGCTAGTAGTGAATTGTCCATTACAGTTGTTACTAAATAAAGTGCTTGTATTTTGCAGGCTCTTCTGCAAAATCCTTTTGGTAACACCCGTTTCGCTCACTTGAGCTGTTTTTCCACTTTCTGCTTGAGATTCAGTAACTGTGCAATTTACTGAAGAGCTACTTAGTGTTCCTAAACATTTAGAATTGTCTTTATGAGAAAGTGTTTGTGGAGAGCTTTGTAGGGAGCTAGATGAACATTCAGGAGGACAGGACAACTTGCCTTGACAGTTTGCTAATTCTTCAGTGGATGGAGCAGGAGCAACATTCAGCGGTGAGGACTGTCTCTTTGGAGTACCTTGTTTGACGGTCTCTCTTTTTGCTGCATGAAGCAGATTATGTTCCCATTCTTCCCGACTTGGAAGAAAAGGTTCCTTCCCGCTCTCATCAGCTGGCACAACACGGGGAGGCTGACTGAACACACCATTGGGTGGGCAATTGTTTTCCTTCGTTTGTACGTTTCTTTTATCACCATCTGATGTAAACATTTTTGCCATATCTCCTCTGGCAGTGACTTGGGTTTGTCTCTTTGATCTCATTGCATTAAAGAGAGAGGCATCACTTTGTAACATGGCAGAAGCAAGGCTGCTAGAGGGAAAACTCTGGGTGTTGATGCAGTTTGTATCTGCTTGTTGAGAAACGGACTGTAACATCTCTTCATCTGGTGGTTTCATACCTTCAGCCCCTTCTAGTTGTGTGAAGTCTGCTTTAGTACTCCTTTGGGCAACAACGACTGAATTCCTGTTCAGTCCTATAGGTTTTCTTTGTTCCTTCAAACTAGGAAAGACCGAGTCATCACTTCTGATACTAGATGAAGAAACTGAAGAGTTACAGCTTTGCCAAGGCTGACAACCCTCGGTGAATTCTGAAAAAGTTCTACTTGCACTTCTTGTTATCCTTTTGGTATTTGTGTTTTCTGGAGAATGCACGTGAAAATCATTCTGCAGGCGCTGTGAACCAAACTTGCCATTCTTTTTATGTGCCCACGGCTGGTCGTTTAAATTAGCCATCATCACTTCCAAGTTGGCATCAGGGGAAATAAATGGTTCATCACCGTAGTACTGAGGAATATCAGCCCAAGAAGGATAGCTGTCTCTTTTTCCATAAGAATTCTTTCGGTTTGCATACAAGTTGCCGTAAGAAGAAGCATCTTTATAGTAGGATCTAGAGAGATTATTTTCTGA
This sequence comes from Todus mexicanus, assembly GCA_013389965.1. Taxonomy (NCBI): domain Eukaryota; kingdom Metazoa; phylum Chordata; class Aves; order Coraciiformes; family Todidae; genus Todus; species Todus mexicanus. Next base: position 8,848 of record WEIS01095288.1, read on the forward strand.
TTTGTATAATGGATAATTCTCCCAGTTATCAAAGGGCAATGGAGAAGCAGCTTTGTCAGGGCAAGTAACTCTACTAAAGCAATTACTGCTTGAAATAGATCTTCTGTAGTGGTGTTTTGAGTGATAACATGCATATTTTTTGGCTTCTTGCAAAGAGCTGAGGTATCTACCATGGTCTGTAGCATGAAACTCCATCATTGATTGGGTTCTCAACATTTTGTCTTGAGTTGATGTTTGTCCAGGAGAGTCTGGTGTGTTGTTCCATACAATAGAAGACAGAGGAATTCTTTTTGGGTTCTGTCGACCAAACCTTGGTACAAACCCATTGTTGCTCTCCCTGGCCAATGGATGTTGTAAACTAGATGCTGATAGCTCGTCAGAAGATATTGATGATGGACATCTCCGAAGGGAACATACAGAGTAACTTCTGCTAGCTGTATCCATGTTCATGCAACTCTTGTGCCTAAATCCACTGTTCCGTGTTATGGAAGGCGGATATAAGCTACCTTCTGAAGACCGTCCAAAAGAAGCGGAAGACATCCTTCTGCTTCGCAGATGAGGATTTCCATCAGCTGGATCACCATATCTGCAATCTTCTTGAAAGGCGGTCTGATGCCAGTTTATATATGCACTGTGTAACTTCCTTGGTCTGATGAAAACTCTGTGTTCATCTTTTGCTCTTATTGTTCTCAGTCCATCGGGGAAGAATGTGCTAGGCACGTCACTCCAGTCATTTCTGTGTTGCCCCCTACTAGCAGCCTGCCGTTTTGAAGTAGGGAATGCATTACTGTATTGCACGTTTGATGCACTGCTAGTAGAAACTGTCTTGTCCAATGGGTCTTGGGCTTGTTCCTGGGCCAGCTGGTCATCCAGATCATTTAGAACTGTACAGGGGAAAAAAAAAGAGACTTAGTTTTGTTTACTTTCACAGAAATCACAGAAATCACAGAATTAACAAGGTTGGAAAAGACCATAGGGATCATCAAGTCCAACCTGTAACCTACTACCTAGACTATCACCAACCTATTACCCAATACTATCTCATAATCTAAATCTAAATCTAAATCTTGTCCCTGAGTACATCATCCAACCTCTAACTCTCTACTTTGAGATATTCTGATTATTTGTGTCAAAAAGTTTCATGCACTACGTTAACAATCAGGACGGGTTTTGAAAGAAGCCAGCTTCTCAGCATTTAAAACCCTTCCCCAGCCACACATTCTTCCTCCACAGGACCTTTCAGCAGTCACCCATTCTGACTACAAGGGAAAAAATGTACTGCTCCATGACTGATCTTAAAACTGCTGTTTATGTAAATGCTAGTCTTTATGCTATTTAAAAGAAAAACAAAACAATTTGAAGCCTGAGTTCTTACTCAGGCGCTATATATATACACATATATATGTGCGTGTGTGTGTGTAAACTTTCCAGGTCTAGTTCTTAAGCAAAAAAATCCTTGAATCATAATGCAAACATGGACCTTTCTGTGGGTTCACAAAGCACACATGATGTAACTGCAGGAAAACACAGAACCCTGCAAACCGTCAAACAAACATATTCAGTAGTTTGGCATGTCCACTGTTTGTTTCATTCAGAAAAGAAGTTCTCCACTAAATTGTACCTTATTACTTTAAAATGAGCACTGAAAATGGCATTTTCTGGATTTAAAAAAAAAAAGAAAAAAAAGAAATAGTTTAGGAACCTGTGACTGACTCATTCTAACAACAACGCTATCAGACAGTCTAGTGAACTGGAGTTAAATACTATATAGGTCAGCTAACCAAGATACTCCGTGCTAACACAGCACTGCTGGCTCACCCACTGCTTCCTGATCGTGCTTTCAATCTGCGATCTCTTGTGATTTTGGCTAGTAGAAAGTAATATTCATGGACGTTTTTTTGCATAGATCTGAGAAAGCTGATGGAAGAACACCTCTGTACTCACACAAGCTGATCTCGCCTCAATTCCCAGCAGTGAAAAACAACAAAAAAAATTAACCAGCAACTTTCAACTGGTACTATAAGGGCTCCCAGAAAGCCATATGGATGCCATAAAGCCTCTTGCTTCTATGGTTTGAGGCTTTACTATTCATAAAACCAGGCCTAGTTATTCAAAGACGCTGCAGAGGGACCTGGACAGGCTGGGTCAATGGGCTGAGGCCAATGGTATAAGATTCAACAAGGCCAAGTGCAGGGTCCTACACTTTGGCCACAACAACCCCATGTATTGCTACAGACTGGGGGATGAGCGGCTGGAGAGTGGCCCAGNCAAAATCACACATGCAGGAAACTGGGATGAAATTCTTCTCAGATAGCTGTATGCCTGCATCTAAAGGGTGCAATATGGACTCCTGTCAGAATCAGCAGAGAGAAATGTATGCTTTTATGGTGCAATTTGTCTGAACAGGATCAGCATGAGACGTAATGCACTCTAAGAGTGATCAGTGGCACATCTTGAAGCCAGTGTCAGAGCAGGCATTCTGCTGTCAGATGAAGCCAGCAAAATGTAGCCACTAGGCTAGAAAGGTAATGAGCCATATCTTTGCAGCCTATGCTTTTGCACAAAATTTGCTGAAACCAGTCACCACAATCACTTCTCATAACAATGTAAGGACATGGACTTACCACTGAAAAGCTCCTTCTCTAACTGTTCATTCCATTCCTGTGTACTTTTCTCTATCGTTTCATTTTGGTTTGCATCAAAAGAATGACCGCTTGTTTCAGTTGACATTGTGGAATTACACATTTCAGCCTGTTAAAAATCAGAAGGCAACTTGATTTTAATTCTCCATGTGGGTTCAAATCATGTTTCACATGTCACATCACAGATGACATGACAGATCATGTCACAAGTCACAGAGGTCAGTAAACTTTTTGTGAGTCCATTAAATACTGTATTATTAAAATCTATAAATGAGGATTGTAAAGTTGCACGCATTTTAGTGACTTTCACATATGTAATAAGGAGATTTGCTCATCTTGTCCTCATACCATAGCATGTTTTGGATACATGAGTTATCCTGACCTTATAGTAAGGGGTGTAGTTTACTTATTTTTTCCATATGCATCCTTATTGCATTGTATCTCTTAATTTAGTTTTTCCAAATAATTTCTTCCTTGACCAGCACATTTTAAAATTCACACCACAGTTAATAATTAACACCACAGTCAATTTTTGTATTGTAAAAGATTTTAGGGGCTCTGATCAATTAGCTTAGCAGTGGGGAAACCATCATCCTGTTCCCTATCTCCCCATCCTCCCCATGTTAAGCTAGAGAGGTTCCTATTCCATCCATATTTCTCTCAGCTCACAGTCTCAGGTGGTAGAAGTGCAGATAACTGCTGAAGTCCTGATTTATTTGAATTGAGCCTTCTTTATTTTTATTAAAAATCCTTACTACTTTTGAGTTCTCAATACTCGCAATACTTTACTTGTCTAGCTATAATAGTTTATTTATATAACAGGCAGGATTTTCTGATAAAATCTTTGTTCAGTCATATATTAATACAGATTATCCCTTTGTTTTTGAAATATGAGAGAAAGGACGTGGCCAAATTACCTTCTCTATACCTTTGATTATGTACTGTATACCTTCTTAGTCCCCTCTGTGGTTATACCACACAACTGAAGAGGAGGAAAGACATGTCAGTACTACAGGGCAATAAAGTAATTAAATTAGCAAATATAATCCATGAAGGAAATCTGTTCATTTCAACAGCATGCGCTTAAATTACATCAGAGATAAATCTGTTATTTCATCCTTAGATTGAGCTTGTGCTTGTAAAATGGAACATTCAACCAAAAAATAATTTCCTACTGTCAAAATTTACATTTATATGGTAAGTCTGTGCATGGAAACGTGCAGGAGAGGCTCTAGTCTACTGCATACCCAAGTCAGGTACTTTCTCACCCTTGTACAAATGAACAGAAACAAAGTAAATACACTAGGTTGTTTACTCAGTGTTGAAGTTTTGACCTATTTGCAGGTTGGTTATGGTTGCCAAAATAGGTGAGGGTTTTGGTCTAGGAAATTATCCATGCAATTATTCTGTCATTAAGAGAGAACTGAAACCTGATCAGAGCTAGACTTACTTAGGGCTTACCCAGGAAAGCTTTGGACTTGCATGGTGAACAGGGCAAGCTCATTCTACTGCATTCAACAGGTTGACAACACAGACATTTTACTCGGTGTTTAAAACAGAACTGCAAGTACGCTGTTTAAACAGGTTTTACGTCAACAGCCTCAACAAAGGGGAATAATTTCAGAAAAATCTGCAGTTTAAACATTGCTGACAATAAAGCTGATAAGCTACTTACCGTTGCCATTTCTTCCACTTTCGAAGATGGGTTACCAGAACTGTCATATCTGTAGGCAGAAGGATTTAGTTGGCTTTGAAAAGAAACATGATGTAATTTTACCAGGTCATAAATAACCAGCAGTTTCTCTTTAACAACGACTGAGAAGCATCTGTAAAAAGACTGCCCTATGATGAAACCATCCTTCCTTCCCTCCCAAAAAATCCTGCTAACAAAAAAATGCTGGGGAAATGTACCATTCAGTTTGGCCTTGTCAGCTTGCAAATGTCGTAGCTGCACGGCCAAGAATGAAGTCAACCTAGAAAAGCTTTGGCCTTGTATCGTTAATAGGGCAAGCTCATTGCATCACTGATATCTCAGTGTCTGCAACAATCCTAAAGTAATTGTTTCAATCCAGCATTACGATAAAACGGTATTACTTCCTTTTCCAAACAACAGTAATTTAGTAGGTACTAAAACCAGCAGAAGTTAACTACTTGTAAATCTGTAAGTTGTCTGCAATTCTGGTGTTTTTCTCTTGCATTTCACTCTGCTCAGACACAGAGCTGAGCTCTGCCCCTACAAAGGAGAAGAGACAGACAGTAGATTGTTTTTGGTATGAGCTTTGGAACTTGCTGCTACTTGCTTGAAACAACCTTTATTTATCAATTTTTAACACATGGTAGAAGACTCGTCTGCTCTCCTAAGCTACATAGGACTGCAAGGGCTTGGCAGAGAACTGGCTAGAGCGTCTGTGAGTAATGTCGTGGTTAGAACAAGCCGAGAAGCCCTGAACATAAAAGGTATTCCGTTCTACTGGCTGACTTGTAGACATACAAATACAAAATAAATTAAAGAAACAAGAACAGGACTGGCCTTCACTGACTCTAAATTGAGTCTGCAGATCTTTATTTTACAACTAAGCAAACCCAAACCTTTCATAAGCCCC
>WEIS01095292.1:311-13504 GCA_013389965.1 Todus mexicanus
GGTTGGGGGGGAATTAGGAAGGGGTGTGGGGGGGAATTCCGAAGCAAAGCAAATCCCCAAAAGCAAGGAAACAAAAGCAGCCCCGCAACACGTTGCAGAACAAACACCTGTTTCGTCGGTGAGTGTGTTTTGTCTTCATCTTCCTTCTCTTTCCCATCCTCTTCTTCGGAGAATTTTAAATCCTTTTTTCTTTTCTTTTAGTAGATTGACACCTTTTGCTGACAGCCATGTAGAACATTACAGACATCTTAAAAAACATATAACTGAGAAGGTCTACAAAAGTGATGTTTTGAATCAGTGATTTCAGATTCTACTTTTGTGGAGGGCAAGGATAAATATTTTTGTCTATCTCAGCAGAATATCCATTAAAATTAAGAATAGCTGAAAACCTGCCTCTGAGGTGTGTTTGCCTTCTCAAGAGATGGGGAGGATCCTCCTTGCTACTCATTTTGTTTTCTGGGTTGTTGCCAAGCCCAGTCCTGACCCCTGGCTGGAGTCACACAGCCGAGTCCTAAATGAGTAACAAGACAGATATAGTAATAGGTGAAGACTTACTGAATTGTTTCCAGTGTGCAATGACATCCTTGCTTTAGACCTTTTAAATCAGTAATTTCAATGTTTCTTGTGATTAGTAAAGCTTTGAGGAAATATTTTCCCTGCACATAAAGAAGGATGTGCATCTGTGCCTTTGAAGGATGAGGCAGACTCAAACTACTGCCATGTGGTTTGCAAGTTAAAGACTGCAACTTCTCCCTAGTGTGCTTGTGTTCACCAGATTCATCAAATCTAAAATAAATTATAATTTCCCAGGCTATTGTGTTTAACAAAGCTTTAGAGACATCAGTTGTCTTATTAACATTTTTTTTTTTTTTTTGACTAATATTATCTCAGAGAAATTATGGAAAGCTTATTAGTATTGGAAATGGTAGGAAGAATATTTTTTGTCTTCTTAGTGCTTAATGAATTTTGTGATGTAGCCAAAGATTTGTATGTGTAATTCAATCACATATTTCCTCATGTTTTATAAGATTTTTGGGGTTTTTTTGTGGGGTGGGAAGAAAGCATGCAGTGTTGATACATGGAGGGAATTGTTTTTATTTTATTCCAAAGAAAAACTGTTAAATGTCCATGGATTTGGGAAAGATACCTGGATTATCTCTATTAACCTGCATCTATAGAATGATACTCACTGACAGATTAACTGTTATAAAGCAAGATTCATCCAATGTACAAATAAATGCACCTGCCTGAAAAAGTGGAATAGCAAACATTATTTCCTCTCTCATCACTACACATCTTTAACTTTCTTCAGGATGGCCTATCCATTACAAAAGATGACTGATAATTGTGTATCATCACAATGTCAAGTTCTAAGTAAGAGTAACCAGACTAAACTTAGAAAAACAGCCTTTTTTTCCCTAGCTTCCTCAGCCCGCATACTTTATTTATGTATTGTTTTAAATTTATTTATTTTTTCACTTTGTCTTTTTTCACTCCACAAGGTGAGTTTTCTCACTTCTGCAGCTTCTGTAGTACAAAGAGTAAGGTGTGGACAAGCAATTAGAGCAATTAGTATGCTTTTCCTGTGAGTAAACTACCCTTTTAAGAGGCTATTTACTCTACAGAGTAAATAAACTCTTGCCCATTTATCACAGGAATATTCTGAGTATTCCGTAATATAAACCTGTAGTGTCTGTAAGACTTCACAAAAGAACTCTCAGTCCTAGAATTACAACCTGTAATAAAACTATGTTGAATCCTTAAGTGCATCCTAACTATGAAGAGGACTATCAGACACAAGCCTCAGTGGGAAATTTATGTGCCTGAGAATCATAGAAAGTAGCTGTTGTTCCATAAATTCCTTCATGCAGGGACCTTTCTGTCTCTCCTTGGTGATGCTCAGGAACAAATAATTATATTAACTAAATATAATGCATATCACATATCATGCAGTGGTAATTGTTTCCAGTGGAGTTGCTATTTCCCATAGGTTTTAACATAATACTCTAGATTTCGCGGTAAATGAACAAATAAATCATGTTGCCCCCATAAAATTTCTCTCTGACCCTATCTTTGATGCATGATTCCGCATGATGCATGTATGAATTGAGGAGACATAAAAGACAAGAACACTGCTCTAGCTTTAGACTGGATTGCATTACTGGATATTGTTCTGTTGCATTTGAGATGAACACGATAAACATCCTTCCCTGAATGTAACTTGGTGTGATCAAAACTCAGCCACTGTAATGTTTACTCTCCTTTTTTTTTTTCTTTTTAATGTAAACAAAACAGAATATTTGTATTCGGTTTATAGTGTTCCCATCTGATCATGCATCTGCAAATTTGTACTTTTTGTCTGCCTTTCCCAGAAGGTATGTTGAGATGAGCTGCAGCTATTTATGATACAGAAATGTAATCACATTATTTCACTTTGCAAGATGCATATGGGGCTGCACAGTATTGAGCCTTTTGCAATCGTAAACCCATTCACATCCGTCTGTATTGCTGTGTTACCCCATGACAGACTGGACCATTTTACCTCATGATAAGTTTGATGCTGCCCTGTCAGCTCTGCTCTCTCCTCATACCATGGTTCAAACCAGCAACTGTATGTTGCTTTGCTTAGTGGTGTGTTCAGGAGAAACTCCTCTTCTAAAATCTCCTGATGCTAAATTAGCAAGAGACAGATGCTCCGAGGCATCCAGATTTTGCACGTTTACTGGATGTTTTCTGAAACTTAGCAATAACATCACCATAGTTTCTCAAACAGCCTGGTGTCTATTGTCAGTCTTACAACAGGGTGAAGTATTTCTTGAGAGGAATGTTAATCTTGGAACTTTCTGATACTTGTGCTTACTTGATAGAAAATGGATGGGTTCAAAGTTAAGGCTCTCCCCATTTATCTGGTAGTTATTTCTTTAGCAGATACAGATGAGAAAATCCTTAAGGAAAAACAAGGAAAAATTCTCATCTGTGAGAGGAAAGCAAGAAGTCAAATATAATCTTGTATTAGTATTTCTTAGTGTCACGGTTTGGGGTCAGGGTACCCCCAAATCTGCAACAGAACGTTCTCTTCCCCCTCCCCCTCCAAAAACAGAAGAAAGGAAATAAAGGAGAGAGACTTATCGATTAGGAAAGGAAACTAGAACAGCTTTACTAAAGCATGAAAATAATAATAACAATAATAATAAAAAGTAAATATATATACAAATATGTACAAACCCAGTATCGAACCCAGCCCCGCGATGGTAAATCTGTCCCCGCCCCCACTGATGCTGTGGAAGGGCCCAGCAGCAGATGGGAACCGGGAGCTGGATTCAGGGATGCGGCCCAGAACCTGGGGCCCAGCCAAGGCCTGAGCTGGGGGCTGAGACCGGGGCCGGAGGCCTCAGGGCAAAGCTGAAGCTGCCAAGGCCAAACCGAGCGAGGAAGAGTCCCTAAGCTGAGACAGCAACTCGATCTCAGGGAAATGAAAGACGAAGGGCAAAATGGTGAAAGGGCCAAGAGAAGAAGGGCCGAGACCCTTGTGATCTCTCAGCTTTATACCTAATATGATGTACATGGGATGGAATACCTCGTTGGCTAATTTAGGGTCACCTGTCCTGTTCGCTTCTCCCTGAAGGTGCAGCCTTTACTTTTCTGCACCCTCCAGTGTGGTACACAAAATCTACCAGTGACCTTGGTTCGCACACCAATCCTTGGTACTAACTATAAACATGGAGCGTTATCACTGCTAGAAGCAGACTCTCTGCAAAAACATGCTGCTAAATTCAGACAGACTTAGCTGAAAAATAAAAATCATAGAACAGAATTGTTCTGTTCTAACCCAAACCAGGACACTTAGCAAAGGATTTCCAAGCCCATTTGTGCAGAAAGTCCAAATCTCCATTTAAATGGAGCCATTTTGAAAGTACGTTCAACATGGGTGTGCATGGATCAGTTCTCTTTGTCAGAACAATAGAGAAGGCAAAATTTTATCACGCAATCATTGATACAGAGTAAATTAGACATTCGAACAGAGAAGGATCATATTGTGAAAGACAGCATAAATCGCTGAATACCCTAATACTATGCAGGAGTTATGCCTGGTGTCTTTGCATGCTAAAATCGAGCTTATGGGTTGTCTAGGGCTGGTTCCAGGTTTTGGTCAGTCAAATGTAGCTGTATGGGAAGACTGAGATATCCCTGCAGCTGAGTGGCTGTGAAGTCAGCCTGTTCCTAGAGCAGCTTGTAAAGTCTTTGACTTGACATTACCTCACCTAATATGCAACCAGCATTAAAACTTCCCCTAAAGCAATACATTTAATTGCATGCTTTACTAGAAGACAAAGAAGTCTAATTAATCCCAGATTTATTCTATCACTAAAGACAAATTTTTTTATTTTTTTTTCTGATCTAAATACAAAATATTTAGGGAGGTTTCTAGACATATCAAAACCTTTGTTGAAAGAGAATGTCTTGTGTTAGTTATGTAAATCTTAACTTCTTATACCAAATAATGGCTTTTAAGATGGCTAATCTGTTTCTCACAAGAAAATCTTAGTTCAATATTTTGCATGCTGTTTTCTAATATGATTAAATTGGCTGTTTCCATTATTTATTATCTTCTTATAATGTATTATCAGAAGGAGCACTAAATTTATCTGTAGCACTGTTCATTACCATTTTAGCAAACAATGACAAGATTCTATTGTGTTAATTGAGAGGGTGGAGTTTTATTCTCATGATTCATTCTAAAGAAAAAAAGAGCAACAAACAAAAAACAACAAACAAAAAACATCAAGAAATCTGGAGTTCTTTTCCTTCCCGTTCTGTTTAAAGACCTATCGCAGCATGAATGAAACATCACCAAACAATTGCATCCCCTGAGTCCCCAGGGAGCTAATGTATTTTATCAGCATTTACAATGAAAAAACCAAATATCAGAATCTCTGTATTACTGAGGTTTCAATTCTCCTCACCCTGTATTTTTTTTTTAAACCCTCATTTTAGAGAGTTGCAGGTTACAATTCCCAGCTCTGTGTAGGAGAAGTGCTAATAATGGGTCAGAATTCAGATGCACACCCACCCTGCATACATGTATGCATTTTTTTTCCTTTCATGGTACAGCAAAAGATATTATCTTGGTAATTCTCTATTCACTGTGTTACACCTCTTCCCACTAATCCAATGCAGAACCAGATTACCAACCAAGCCTTTTGAAGCCTTGATGTTATTTTGCTTGATAAATTGGGCACAAGACTAAAATTGAAAAGAAATCCTGTTTTTATTATTGGAGACAAATCTAGCAAGCAGGAAGCATATGTTGTGCTTTGGACCACATGCTGGGGAGAGGGAGCTAGAGGGCTCTCTCACCAATCAGTTACTTCAAACAATACCCTGTGTCCACCTGGGACGGAGCCTGTGCCATTAGTCTTGACTGGAGCAGCCCTCTAATGCCACCAGGCAGCCCTAAGGAGTGAAGAAACCCACCTGACAAAATGTCACAAGGAAAAGAGAAAAATAATAATCAATATGAAGCATATTGATTTGCATTATTTTTTCCTTGCAATTTGATACAGGAGTATGCTGGTCAAATGGGGGGAGGGGAAGAGACATTTTTCAGAAGCTAGCAAAAGGCTTATGTGAAAGCTTTAATGTTAGTGAGCTAATGCAAGGATCACAATAAATGCATGGGCTAGCAAGCGCTGTGTTTTTCAAAGGGCAGTGTTGAGTATTGATCTGTATTAGAAATGATAATGAGGTTTTTTTGTGCCTCGGTGAAATACCTTAACTGTTTCAGTGCTTCAAATGCGTCAGAGTTAAAGTACTGGAGCCTATGAATTGTTAATGCCTCCAACTGCAGTTTCTAAATTTTTTCTACCTTACCAATAGTTATTTCAGTTTTATATTCCTGGACTATTGCAGCTACTTCTTTAGACAGTTTCAGCTTCCCACTTCAATGTAACTGCTAGTGAAATAGTAGTTACTTAAATCCACCCCCACAGAAAGGAGCTTTTCTTTGCTAACACCTTGCCAGAGTCATTCATGGTTAAAATATTTTAAGTAAACTGCAGGAATGAACCTTTCAGTTTTTCTGAATAGAGGTGAAGATCAGTGCTTATGGAGAATGCTGCACGTTCTTGTTAATTTATTCTGGCATTGCCTTGACTTGCTTTGTTTTGATCAATAGAAAGCATTTCCTAATTCTGCATGACCCTTCTGCTGCTTTGTGTATATAGAATGGTTGCTTGGTTAGTGAAGTGATGCTAATAAATTATTAATGTGAAGGCCAGATTCTTATTTAGTACAACAGCCTAACATTTGTAATTGAACTAACTGAGGCTAGCAGCAGCAGCATAGAGCATCACCTGGAAAGGAAAACTTTGCTGTTACAACTTTCTGTTGAAAGCTTAAAAAAAAGAATCTTATCATACCATTCTCAGAATCTCTAGTATCTTGTGAATATATTTTGTTTTTCAATCTAACTTGTTTCCAGCAGTTTGTTGGAAAGCAAGATATAAGATAGGAAAGTCAATTGAAGTTGATTTCATCTTTGGTGCTGTACGTTAAAAGATTTTGCAAAGAAAACAGCTCTTTTCTTTTTGTACTGATACTGCTTAAGCATTATAAGCCTATTTGCACAGCTAAAAATATAATCTCCATCTAGCATTCCAGAATTCAAACTACGATCGTTCTTTTTTCTCTGTAGCTGTTCAAATAATAATAAAAAAATCAACAGAAACTTATAAGCAGTCTTTTCTAGGCACTCCAAGCTAAAACCATGTCTATTTCATTCAAAATTAATAACTATCAAAAGTAGTGTAATATGATTTTTTTAGGAAAAAAAAATGTGCCAAAGCCAAGACAGGCATGTGTAAGAATACATTGGTATCCCTATGTTTCTGAATCATATAATTTAATTTTACAAACATTCTTTTCTTGATTTAGTTAGGTTAGAATTACCCCTGGTTGCATAGAATGACAGAGAAAAATCTTCAAAAATGTGAATTTTTCACCATTTTCAGATGCTGTGTGTTAGAACTGTGGTGAAGCAATAATGATTTACACTGACTGTTGACCTAGACTTGTGGGTTTAAGTGGGCTGTATTTTCTCTGGGAAGTGTTGTTTCTAAATAACAAGGACATTATAAATTATATCCCAAGGGCAAGATATTAGAAATGGTTGGTGGGAGCTGATGTTTTTATCACTGATGTAAACAGGAATTAGGCACCAGTAAATGCTTCTGGGAATGCTCCTGTTAAAATTCTTTCGTTTCCTTTTGCAGATGAAATCAGAAGGCTGTGACCTGCTTCTGGTTTTTCTCTCAGTTATAGACCAATATATTTCCATGCTTCTAATTTAGATTAGTTTTCAGACTGATTGTGAGTTGAACTTTTCCTCTTGGTACTCTTCCCTCTGCAATTGTACATGTAGGAGTTGATGTGCAGAAATGACCACATTTCTTTGGTGTTATTCTTGAAGTGGCCTGTGACATCTGAGGTCATGCTTAGCTTGTCTTGCCAAACTACTTTGCTCTTTCTACACTAAAATTAGTCTACATGAAAACTTATTTGTGGTAAGCAGCTGTTCTAGCCTTTCAGTCTCTCTAGGACAGAAGGTTGGGAATAGCAGGAGAAGGGAATAAGGGAGGCTGGTGTCTTCAAAGGAGCTTTAGGTATGTAAAAGGAAAGGAAAAAAAAGAATCAATTGCTTAAAATGCTAGACAAGAATGGGTGACTGTGAAGTATCTGNTTAATGATTGATCATAGTTAGTTGTGTCCAATTACTGCATCACGTGTATTGGTGTAAAGTTCACTCTGTGGTTTATTACATCTCAGTTATGCTTTCCCAAGCAACCATGACACCCCATTTATCACTATCTAGCCAGAGATATTTTGAAATACAGATAAGCTGTTAGTTATTAGAGCAGCAGTATTCAGGAGCTCCTTTTACAGATTTACAGCCTGTCCCAGTATGACTAGCTATTTGCAGAGGTCTAGGAGTGGGAGCTGGTTTTTATGAACCATGATCGTGCTTTCCTGTTGATTTCACAGGGGGCTTTGGGGGGATAAAAAAATGCAGCAGAAAAGGTCCCAGGTTATTCTTGTCTCAGGCATATGTTGTGACCCCACGGTCCTCCTCCTTCTTTATTAATAACTACATTGAACCACAATAGTTTTTGTAATGCTTTGTGGAGTGTCTCGTTATAAATTTCTGAGAAAAAAACCCAGATTGATTAAAATTTTTTGTTTCTTATTAAACTGGGATTTAATCCTTAACATGACATTGCTCTTGATCTTATGGTTATTTGTTCCCTTTAATAATCTCCAGTGAGAGACTCTGTCAAAAGTTCTTTGAAATTTCAAATAATTTACACCCACCACATCCCCTTTACCCACTATTTTATCAACCTTTGCAACACATTCTAGAAGGTGAAAGGGCACAATTAACTCTTATGAGAGCTCTGCTGGTGTCATCCTATCGGCTGATATTTATCTACATGCAATATTTCTCTGTTCGTAGTTGCTTGCTCCCATCTGTTTCTCCTCTAGTGAAGTGACCCCTCCAAATTGGCTGTCATATGCTTGCTGCAAAAACCATTACTCGGGAATATCCTGTCTAGTTTTCAGTAGGGAGAACAGATTTGGAAGAGATCTTGACTCAGGTGCTCTTTGTGCAGCAGACATGGTAATTCCTGCCATGCAAAAGATTATGTGAGTGAAAATATGTTCTGATTTGTAGGTCTGTGCTTGTGCAGGAGCTGGAACCACCTCTTGAGATGTAGTACAATGAACATCTCTACGGGTTTCCTGTGGTTTTAAATCATAACTTTCTTTCCATGCCTGCCTTGTGTTTGTTTCTCATTATCCTATAGCTTAGCAAACTAGGTGCCTCTCACAGCAACCCTGCTTAGTCTGTAGAGCTGAAATGGGGTGGATTCCCAGTTTGATGGGAAAAGAAGTCACGCCAGAGGTGATGGATAACCACTATTCACCCTTTCATTCATCTGTGGCATGTGGATGGCTCACTCCTGTCCTTTGTGCTCTATGGGTTGAGTCCAGGCTCCTTGACAAACTCCCTACTCAGCTTAGTGCAATTGTTCCTACCTACATTTCTCTCTCTGAGGCCATTTTTCCAGTCTTACGTTTTTGATGCTATTTAGTGCCTTTCCTGGAAAACTGTTAGTATTTGCTTGGGTTACCTTTTAACTCATCATTACCAATACATACAGCCCTTCCTCCCAGTCTTGCTAAGGACATATACTCTGTGGTGTCTGTGCAATTTACCTAGTGCCTAAGCTCTTCAGCTTCTGACCCAGGCTTCAGTCACCTGTGGGTGGACTCCAAGTGATGCTCAGTGACTCAGCTGTCAATTTTCCTGCAACCAGCTTTGAAATGTTCACTGAGCTGAAACACCCTCCAAGAGACCAGACATTTCTGCTGAAGGTCTTCAGCCATGTGAAGCCTTCAAAGGGGAGTGTTCTGCCCTAGAGTAGCACTTTGTAGATTATGGAGGAGACACTACTGCTTTAAAATGAGAACGGCATCACTGCTGGTATTGCTGCTAATTACAGTGACTTTTAGAAAACAATGTTTTCTGCATACCAGAGAGAAATACGGAAAACATTTTAACCCATGACAGCTCTTACTCTGGTACATAATGGGTCTAACAATATTACTTTCATCATACCTGTAGCAGTTACCACCACATAAACACTTCTACTTAAAGGTAACTTTTCTTCAGAGCTGTACACAAACTGCATTTCAAAAGGCTTTATACTATAGACACATTGTTAATCTCAGAAAGCTTGGAAGATTTCAGACAAGGATCCTACAGAATTTCCTATAAGCATTTGTATTAATTATCTTAAATTCAAATTGTTTCACAAAATCGAAGGGGAATTAAGATTTTAATTTCTTTCTTCTCTTTTGTTTTTCTTCATTATTTGACAAAGCCTAGAGACTAATCCCATCTTAAACATGAATATAAAATAGACCTAACAGATGTTCTGTCTGCTACAGAACTTTATTTAAGCAGGCATGGTTTGCATGCAATATGCACTTGAAGGTCAAAGCTTGTGGTATAAAAATACAAAGCCTTGGCACTATTTAATTTTTTTCATTTGTAATTTTTTAAGTGAGTTTAGTGAGTGATTAATGACATTGGCTTAAAACAAGCATAGTGCTGGCAAGCACTGTCCAAACATCAACATTGCTAATGTACCTCCATCCTGACCTGTAGTACCTTTTCTATTCCCATTTCCCATCATTTTGGAACAGATCCTGCCAGCCCTGTGCCAAATGGACTCCTGTTTTTCCAAAGTACACAGCAGCTGGAATGAAGTGGTAAAGGATATTTGGACTCCAAAGCCTGAGATGCTTTGCTTCTGCTACTGTACAGTAGAAGCAGCTGGATTTTAGGGGTATGGCCTTTCTTCACGTGAACCATGTTTTACAAGGATGGTGTGCATTTTATGCATTACCACCTGGATTTTGCTGCACTATGAATTTGAATTAGGAGGTGAGAATTCCTGCCTACACTGTTATTCTGGAAGGGACATCTTGAGCAGATGGGAAGTAGGAATAGGATATGGACTCCACCTCTACTGTCATATGAAAGGAAATGTGTTTGGGGCTTTTAAGTAAAGGTGCGTTTACATTTCCGCTCTCCACATCTCTCTTAGGGCAGTGAGTGCTGCAGCCACAAGGGGACAGGTAGGACACTGCAGCAGCAGCAGCAGGCTCCCTGCCCCTCTGAAAAGCTCAGCTACCTTAGGCCCTGCAGTTTATCTAGATCTGCTGCCCCTTTTCCCCCAGACTAGCTTGGCTAAGAGCTGTGACCCAACTGCTGAACACTAGCCAGATTTTGAGGGGACTAAAGCTGATTTGTGTAAATGCATGGCAACCATGCAAAGCTCAGTGGTGGTGTTTTGAATGGGGTTGGTATTTTTTCCATTCCTTTTTTTTTGTTTGTTTGTTGTTGGTTTTTTTTGTTCTTTTTCTTTCTTTTCCTTCTATTTTCCTCTTTAACTTCCTCTGGAAAAAGGAGAAAACTCTGAAAAAAATTTTGCTTTTCTACCAAGCTATTTCCAAGTGGACGGTTCTGAGAGTTGGCGTAGGAAAGTGGAGCAGAGAGAAGGGAGAAACCACTAATCCTTACCACTGTTTTATTACTTCCTGCCTGGAAGAAATGTAGAAGGTATTTGGAAAATGTGAAAATGTTATATTTATGTCAACGTTTCTCAGAGAAAGAGAGTCTAGTATTTTAACCAGCTGTATTTTTCTTCTGAGCAGTTTACTGTGTGGCTTCAGGATTTTCAGGTATGAGGAATTTGAAAAGACATGTATGCCAACCTCCTTATAAATTGTTTTGAGTTTCAACTAGCTCAAGCAACAAGTCTGAGTACACACTGGCTGCAGAAGCCAGATACATCCAAATCTGGATTTTAAACACTTCAGATTTAAGGTCATTCTTAGGTCTTTTGGTTTTGGCTCTAACCATGTAATTTAAATCCCTTTAACAGGACTTCAAAATCTTGTGTTTCAGGTCATTCGATTTGTGTGTCCTCCTCTTTTTGTGCTGAGCACATCTCAGAGTGTTGCATAAGTTATTCTTAAGAATATCCATTGGCTTCCAAGGGTTTTGAACTTGGCCTTTAACTAAATGGTTCTCAGCTGTTTCTTTTAACTAAGGTTTCCATGGGAGTTTTGTGTTCTTCTGGTTTTCATGTGCACGTAAGTCTCTGTGTTCACTAATAGTATAATAATGCATTTCCTTTATTTTTTTTTGCCTTTTAACTTATTTCACAGTTATTGTTGAAGATGTTGTACACTCTTCAAAAACAATTTCAGCTGACTTCTTTTTCCAGTTTTGGGCAGATCTTCCTTAGCTGTTTTAACAATAGCAACAGAGAGCCTTTCAGACTATGAGAGAATTTGCAGTCCAATCATGTACTGCATGTCTTTGAAAAGAAGAAAATGCAAAGACAAAGACAGAATGTGATAGAATTTGATTTAATGCATTGGCATGAAGTGTAAATACATACGGCATACAGATACTAAACTTTCCTAGCTCTTATAAGAAATAATTACCCTAGGGACCTCTGTGCAAAGTAAGTCCTATGTAACCATTCAAATATGGATGATGTGATTCAGGTGATGTCTTCTTAGTACTAAAGGTCATCCACCAAGTGTAAATGTGAATGTTTACTTAGTGACAGGTTTTATTTTACCTTAGAAACAGAAAAGAAAGTGTAGGGGTTTTTTTCCCCAAAGTTGATACAATTGAATATTATTTTTGAGAAACACAGAAGACACCAGAGTATATACAGTATCAATCATACCTTTTCTTTTTGAGCTTGGGCTTCAGTTTGACTGACTGATTGCAGTCACAGACTTGGTGTCCTTCATGAAATAAGAGTCTCTTGTACAGATCTATGGCCAATGAGTTAGTCATCAGAGAACTTAGTTTCCACATTTGGACATCTAAAATATAATGTACCATTCATGGGTTTCCATCGGAGTCCTTGCCCTCATTCTTTCATGGCATGATAATTGCCTTTACATGTTGAGAATGATAACTAAGACTTACACTGTGTGCTCCAGCATCAAGTTTTGCACACGATCTCTAAAATATGCAAGGAGTAATTGTAAAATATTATTTCTGGTCAACCCTTTTCCTGAAAGTGTCCCACAAAATTCAGAAAGACCTAATTTTTTAAATTTTTTTTGTGGTAGGAGGTGGGTTATAAGCACAAAATAGTTTTTGGGTACCTGGGATCTTCAGCTGTGATTTTCGCTTTGAAACTTCTGGCATATAGAGAATCACTTCACTTTCTGTGTCTTGCTGTCTCCACCTCTAAAAAGAGGATAATAACATTTAATTGTCTGCAGATAACACACATATCCGTATACATTTATTTTTCCAGAAGTATTTTGGAAGTATAAAATCGGATACTCTGTAAGTGCTGAAGAGCTATTATAAAAAAATGAAGAACTGAGGTATTTTTTCATGATTCATCAGGAGTTAAAGTGTGGCCTTCTAGTATTGAAGCAAAGGTTTATCAGTGACTTTGGTGCTAAGCAGATATGGGTAGAATCAAAGTCCCATGCAATACCCATCTGCACCAGTTAAGGCTAGCAGTGTGTTGAGCTGGAAGTGAAATGGATTTGCTGACCGTCGTCTCAGCAGCTTATCCTCTCTCCCA
>WEIS01095295.1:0-18416 GCA_013389965.1 Todus mexicanus
GCTTGACAACCTTTCAGTGAAGAAATTATTTTAAATATTCAATCTAAACTTTCCGTGGCACAATTTGAGACTGCTTCCTCTCATCCTATCACTTGTAACTTGGGAAAAGACACCGACATCCACTACACCCACCCATATACATGTTTGGGGGTTGTTTGGGTTTTTTTTTAAAACAATAAGGCCAGGCCAGTAAAAAAGAACATATGCAAATGTTACATAGCACAAAGGCTCTTAAAGTGCATGAGTTTTAGATAGAATATAGGTAAAGGTTTTTAAAGGAGCATAAATGTAGGGACTAAGCTACATGGTTTTGTCTATAACTCTTTGGAGCAAGGGAAGGGGAATCAGTCTCCAAGGAAATGTTGTCCAGTGGAATCTGTTTAATTTACTTCTCTTGCTGGTGCAGCCAGGAAAATAAAGAAGACAGAATAGTCCATGAGAAGGTCAGTCTCACTACAGCAATCAATATAGCAACACACAAAATAAGTACCAACTCTGCCAGAATGGCATTCAGACTCTTTAAGCCTTTGGAGATAATCCTATATTTCCAATGAACTGCAAACACAAGCTGAACAGAGTATTTATGTTGCTTAAGATCTCAGACGGTACCAAAAGCTTATAGCTTTTAGAAACCTTAGGAGAGGAATGAAGAGGAAATAACTTAGGTCCTGAGAATAACTTTGCTTTGGGTGCTTATTTCTCTCTGCTAATTGTACAACAGCCTTGGGCTTGGGTTCCTGGGAGCTACACACAGGACAAAAGGGATATTGGACATGCGAAAGCAGACTCATAAAGCTACTGAAAAGACATGGGTCAGTCTAACACACCGGTGAAAGAATAGCACAGGCACGACCCAGTTGGCAGCTCCTGAGCATCATGCTCAGAAACATCCCAGCATCCCTCGCCCCAGTCTAAGTGAACAGATAGGGAGCGCTCATGATTGCCTCTTTTTACCTAGGCACATTTAGCACTCTCCATGACTCTCCTGTCAGCTTGGCTCTTCCCAGGGTAAATGTCTGAGTGCTGGAAGCGAAAGACTTTGTGCCTCCATCAGGTCAGAGGGAGGTGATGGAGCAGCCAGAACATGGGGCAAGAGCAGAGCTGGGCAATGTTTGGATGGATGATGGTGAAGGTGAAGCTCCTGTCACTCCCTGACAATGGGTTGCCCTGGGTGAGGCTGCATTTTTGGGGTACCACACTTACAACATGTTTGGGAAGCTTCCTTTCATTTATAAACACCAAACCATTTCACTGTGAATTTCATACTGGGCTTTCAGTAAAGAAGTGTTGAAATATTTTGGGTTTATCTGGGAAATACTGAAAAAAAATCAACCTCTCATTGCAAAATGGGCAGTTTTGTTTGAAAGCAGCCTGTGGGAGGCCCAGCTTCAAATTGCTGTGTAAGGTCCTTTTCTCATGTGTTTGTGTTTTTTTTTTTCCCCAAACCAAATAAATCTCAGTGTCTCATTTTCACTCCAAAGGACAATAAGTTTACGGGGGCATTGACATTTTTCATGGCATGGAAGTCGCCTCCCAGCTGGCCACAGACAGCTCCTCCATCCTTACTAATATCACTTTTCCTTCTGCATTGATTCAGGTACTGGAAAATGATAGCAGGAAGAGAAGTCAAAGGGACAAGGCACCATCCAGTTATAACCCTGCTGAAACGGCTTCCAGGAACTCTGCAAGTACTAATCTGGTCATGCCTTGTAACAGCCAGAGGAGAAAAAAATAATAGCCGGGTTGTACCCCTTCCAAAGTGACAGACTGTCTCCCGGAAAAGTTATGGAGCAGTACGTCCTGAACATCTACAGTGTATGTAAGAAATCCAGGGACCTGGGATCAGGCTGCAGAGTTAAGCAACCCAAACACCACGTATCAGTATCATGTTTTCTTACAGCAGGACAAGGAGACTCCAAGATTCTAGTCACCACTACCGTCACTGAAAAATGCAAAGCTTGGGCTTGTTAACCCTGCCCCTCCATATGGTGAAATGACTGCCAAGATTCCCTCAGCCTACTGGCAGGTCAGCAAGTGCTGCCAAATTAACCACTTATCAGTCACCAGAGGACTAGTAACAGACATAGTTTTCATAGCATCTGCCTGGTCCATACTGGGAATTGCAAATACAAGAAAAATCTTTGCTGCACTTTCTCAGCTACCTCTCTTTCAGTTCCGCAATCCTTTTTTTTCTGTCCTGCAATTGTCTGTCATGCTTATATTTTAAGGTATGCAAAAGTCTAATTGTTTTTAAATGAGTGGAAATGATACATTTTTTCCCCCATTAGGTAAGTAAAATTTGGAATACGCACATCTGCTTAAAATATTTCACAGGGAGAAAAAAAAAATCATACTTTCTTACCTTAATTCAAAAAACCCCACCATACTGGGTAATGCTGAGACAGTAGCTGTTTTGCTCCACTACCTTCACCATCCCCCCAAAATTACAGTACTTTCCTTGGTCTCTATTTCACTAATTTTCCATCTGATGTACTTGTTCAGATGCACTCTGTGATTACGGAGGTTGCTAGGTGAGTACTAAGCAGCACCCCTGTGCTTTCCACTTAGCTATCTTGACATGACTGAGTCTTCAAACATGCATTCAAGGCAGAGATGCGTTACTATCATAGAATCATAGAATGGCTTGGGTTGGAAGGGTCCTTAAACCTCCCCTAGTTCCAACCTCCCTGCCATGGGCAGGGACACCTCCCACTTGACCAGGTTGCTCAAGGTCCTGTCCAACCCGACCTTGTACACTCCCAGGGAGGGGGCATCCACGGCTTCCCTGGGCAACCAATTCCAGTGTCTCACCACCCTCACTGTAAATAATTTCTTCCTCATATCTTGTCTAAATCTATCCTTTTCCAGCTTAAAGCCATTACTCCTTGTCCCATCACTACAAACCCCTGTAAGAAGCCCTTTCCCAACTTTCTTGTATCACCTCTGTGTAAGCAGAGGCAATGGCTGCTGTGCTTGTATGTGTACAGAGTCATCTCAGATGACTTTCAAAAAATACAGTATTTCTAAGCCTGGGTCTTTTACCCACTGTTAAAAAACCCAGGAGCAATGCCTACCTTCCTCCTTCAGGAAAGGCATCACTTGTCTGCCAACTGAGCAATGGTGCATGTTCCTGCTCAACTCAAACGCATGCCTTAGAAAAGCAGAGTGACACTGAGCGAGTTCATCGTTTTTATCTTAAATACTAGTTTACTTTCAGAAAGCAATAGCCTTCCATTAGCAATAAAGAGCAGCTGTGGAGGTGAGCAGAGGACAGTGGAGAGATAAGAGTACAGGTCACTTGGGAACATAGCCATGAGTGGCTCAGGGGAGGACAGCGTGCAGCCACGATAGCTGTGGAAAAGCAAGGCAGACCTGTTCTTTTTCCTTCTAGTTTTCCATCTACTTCCATCAGTTTTGGTGGTGATGCACGTCCACCACACACATAGTAAGAGGATGGCACTGAACAGCTACCATGGAGGGCACCACTTGATCTTCATCCTTTTGCTATTAGAAGTACAAGGGAAAGGACCTCATCTGGTTTGCAGTCACAGAGTGACTCTGCAGATTTCTCAAACCAAACAAATCCCTTTTCATGGATCCAGATCCCATTTTTTGTGGATTTAGCAGTGTAAGACGTGTCAGAAGTCACATGCAAAGGTAGTTTCAAGTCCTCCTTTATGCTGATGCTCTTCTGATGTTATTTAGATCAGGCCTTTGCAGCCAGAAGGCATGGAGTGAGCAGGGGCTACTCTGATTCACCCTGGACCTGACAGAGACCAAAAGCAGCAGACTGGGATAAACACTCTGCCCATTTTCCAGCCTCACCTTTCTATCTGCTGTGCCAGTTCTGAAGGGTAAAAGTGGAATAGCTGGCAGTGGACTGTACCCAATACACCCTCTCCTGATCGAACTGGCTTATAGCCAGATTACATGGATGGTGCACAGCAAAGCAGTAGTACTCCAAAAATCTGATCTTTGATTTCCTCAAAATATTTGTTTTCCAGTCATCATTGTTAGCCATGTTATTTCAATTTTTGTTGCTATTTGCTGTCATCTGAGGTTTAAGAGAGGCTTTTGCAAGTGTTGGATTAAATTTAACATTTTTTTATTCTGTCAGTGCCCTGGGCACCTACGCAAATACAGCTATGACCCTTCTCCATGGATATGAACTGCACACAGCATGTTTATTTATATTAATAAGAAGATAAGTTTCTTTGTCTCATAGTCCATCCTCCATTGCACGTTACATATATCAAAGGCTGAAGCTTGAACTTGAGTCAAAAAGGACTTTTATTTTAGATTAACTGGACAGGAGGCACATTGCTCCTGGGAGTCATGGGCAAATCACTAGCCAAGTTTCCTGGAGGTGAAAGCAAGCCCTCTTTCATTTTTCTTCCCTTGCTTCAATGAGAACCTTTCCTCTGCCTCATCATGGGAGAGAAAATGAAACCTTGAGAGTAATTATCACAAGTCTTAATCTTGAGTGGTCCTTCTGAGAAGCAGAACCCAGTTATTACTGAAAGGGTGGTGTGGGTGCCTACAGAAAAAGACGAAGAACCATAAAAAGAAGTCTCCTTTAGGAGAAAGGCTAGGAAATCTCCATATCCTTAGCAGAGGCACAGCTGGAAAGGAACATTTTTCTGGTTCGCATTTGGCAAAGACGCCACACTCCTAGATGTAAGTCCTCACAAGTGGTGTTGTTTTTTCATCTCGAGCCATTAAACACTTGGATAAACTCAAACTTCAAAACAACTCCTAGTGTTCCTTAGAGGATGCCTGTGGAGCTCTAATACAGGAAACAGGCATCGAGCCTAGTTAAACTCCAACGTATGAAGGAGACACTGTGTGAAAGTTTTCTGGCTCACATCAGCAAGTCCAGTTGTTTTGCTGTGGCTAGCTTCAGTGCAAGGACTCTCTGCCACTTCACATTGCTAAGGCATGGACACAAGCCATGAAGTGAATGATCTCACACAGAGAGACAGTTAAGGCTTCCCAAAATGTGATGAAATTCAAATTGTGGAAATCTAATGCCTTTGCTAGCTTAATTTTCTCAGGAGAGCGGAAGAAACTCTTAGCAATGAAGAAACAGAGCAGAAAGCAGCACCCTCCAAAAGGCAACATACCTGGGAATATAGTAACATATGAATAATAAAAATCAAGAAAGTGTGACACCAGCTATGAAAATACTCCTGGTAAAGATCTAAAGTAGCTAAAGTAGCTTCCCTCCAACATCTTTGTTGCCGGAAACCAGGATATTAGACATCTGTGAATATGCTTCCCTTGCAGGATTTTGCAACTTTTGGTTTACTCCTGCAGGGATGTTTAGCCAGGAAAATAAAAGTTTTGGATTTTAATTCCAGCTCATTTCATATCTATTAGTTCAGAGGAATGTAAGCAGCCAGACATTTCAATGAATTACATGCACCTTAAGATAGCTTGCATACAGTCAAGTCAAGCAAACTCTGGTTATGCAGCGATCAGAGCAAATTGCCTCGCCAGGGGCCACCAACTTATCTTTGTATTTCTCAAAGAGCAGGAGGACAGATTCCAGGTCCTGTAATAAACCAGCTCACAAGCTTTGTGAAGGCTGCTGGGTACTAAGCTGAGCCACGGCAAACAAACCCATACTCAACTGTATTATTGTGCATCTTGAAATGCAAATCATGAAAATGACGTTCCAGAACAGAGAGGATCAGTCTACTGTGTTACTAACAGCTTCTGAATTACCTAATTGCTCAGCCTTTTAAGAAGAAAATGAGAAGACAGATTTAAAGAGGGTTGGAGTAATGCTAGTCCAGGTAACTCTGCTCGTGAGCAGAGGAAGAAAGACTCCATTCATCCTAATTTGGCTGAACTGAGCTTCACTTTCAAATTGATGGGAAACCTCTGAGAAAGGCATCTTGGCAACTAAATAGGTCTCTTTCAGCCTCGTCCTGGGTGATGTCCTTCCCAGAGGAAAGGCAGTTGTCAGTGCCAGGAACAGGTCTCATTGAATCAGCCCCATGAAACACTGCCTTTTTCAGCAGAGCCCTTCATCACTCTGGGCTATTCAAGAGCACAGGATCATGTTCTGGAGCTGCATGAGCAAGCAACATATGAATAAAACGATTTCCCAGGCACCCTGTCCTCAGCTTTGGTAAAACTTCACTCTGCACTTTCAGCAACAATCCAGTGCCATGTAGGATGGAGGGTAAGGGTGAAGGAGACTTCTCCCCATCTCTGGGAGATGGATGCAAGACAGCATCTACCAGCAGGGCTCCCCATGAACCTCAATTCTATCTGTCGCTGTTGGGAATGGCACTTACCTTCCTTGTGTGATGCCCCAACATTCACCCTGCCCTACCACAGTCTGCATCCACTAAGACAGCATGGATGAAGCAAGACCACTGCATGTAGCTGCACCTCTAAAAAAAAAAAAAGAAAAGGGGCAACCTAAGGCCTCTGAGAGGAAGCTCTGAGCATTCTGATGCCACGGCAGCCTCTACATGCTGGGCATGAAACAACTTCTTTGGATAAATGATCCCACATACACACAGAGGTTGTCGACAGATGTGCTGCACTCACTGGAAGTGCAGAAGGGATGATTTCTGAGAGCGCTGACATCTGCTCATGTGTATTATATACCACACTAGCCCGCTGCACATGCACTTGCCATTGCCTCAACTCAGTATCGAAGTCCTGCATAGCACAGCGCTGAGTTTCCACCCTGGCTTTCCCAGGCACGAATAATGACCCCCAAAGAGAATGGAAGTTATGCAGTGATGCTTTGATTGGAGGTCCTCACATAATGCTCCATTTAACTTCTTCCCGCAGCGCTTGCTCCATTTGTTCGCTTCCTTCCCCTTTGTTGTGTGTCCAGAAATGTTCTGAGCACAAAAATGTTCTCTCCATGTATTTATAGCAATAATTCAGTGCCAATCGGGACTTCAAAGCTGCCCTTTCCAGGCAGTCCACTTCACAAGGACAGACCTTCCTGAAAGATAATCCCAAGTCCTTTGCCTTTCAGGAGTTCACCAACAGCCATGCACAAAGCAGACCTAGGAAGGGCCAAGCAGCAGGTCTAATACCACCCAAGGAGATGCAGCATCCAACATACACACATTCCTATAAAGATGAGGTAACACAGTCATGCTGTCTCCTAGTCCCCATCCACAGCTCATCATTTTTGACAAAGGTGAACAAAATTTGGTAGATGGACAAAGTTCATGGAGATACAAAGTTCCTACAAGATTTGTGTGAGTTGGTGGCCATGTAGATGACAGTGACCTTCTCCATTCCCTCTCAAGTGATACCAAGAGGAGGCACACACCCATCTGCTGAGTCTAACACTGGCAGATATCCAAACATGACCTACCCAGCTTTGGACTAATCTCAGCACGTGCTATTTCTTGCCTAAATGGCAATACAAGCACAGGAAGGTGACACAAAAGAGAGCTGGAAGAGAGTAGGGAGGCCACAGGGACACAGAAAAAAGCTGAGGTACCGTGGTGGGCAGGGCCCAGAGGGTACACAGAGGAGCTGGTGGTACCACAGCAGGGATCAGGGAGATATACAGGGAACTGGAAATACAGCATCGGGAGTGGTGGGCCGTAATAGGTGCACTACAGTACTTAGGTAGGAGACCGGGATTGCCACAGTGAGGAGGTCACAAATACTTGGTGTCGGGGGGAAGGGGAGGAAGTTTTATTGGTTTTGCTGCTTGCAAGATAACTTGTCTCCTATCAATGGGGGACACATGTACTTTATACTGTGGCTGGGCACTGACAAGGAGCCAAGTGTTTGTTTGCACTCCTTGGTGACAGAACATACAGCCCTGGCACAGCCTAAATAGCGGACACAAAATCTGAACATGCATATCAAAGAAGTGAAATCTTCTCAAAGAAATACAAAATACACGTGGGAAGGAGCCAGGCACTGCCCATCTGCTCTGCTCCAAACCGGATGAATCCCAAAACACAGAGTGACGGAACCAGGATGCCTTTGGGGTGGGAGGAAGCAGAGACACGTCAGCTGTTATTCCCCAGCAGCAAGTGTGGCCCAGGTGCAGTAAGTGCCAGCAGCCACGGGGACATCGCAGCAGATGGAGAGGACACCCATCACAGTGCCACAGGGCACAGCTCTGCTGCTGTGCAGGCTTTGTCCACAGGGACTAAGCATGGTGGGGAGCACAAACAGCTCTGCCACCTCCGCAGGCAGGCTTTAACAGCCAGCCCCAGTCCCTGCGCTGACCCAGCCTGCCTGCCAGGTGATACCTTTGGGGCACCATGGGTTCAATCACATTGCCAACATTGTGACTTTCCCATGTCTCGCCCCTGCACTTCCAGAACATGGGGATGTAGCCCGGCTTCTCTCTGCGTTGGTTCTGCTTCATGATCTTGCAGGCAGCTGTACTCGCTCTTGTGCCAGGAAGTTGAAGGTTTGCTCAGCCATGCTACGGTGCCGATTCTCTGCTGTGGCAGGTTGGGCTCAGCTGCATGAAGTCACCAACCGTGGATGCCACACAGCTGCCTTGCCTGCCCTGGTAGGTAGTGTACATAGACATATTACCTCACCCAGGCATTGCAGATGAAGTCCATGCATTTTGATATTGACTGTCACTTTACTAGGGCATCAGATAGGTTGCCAAGTGCCATTGCAAAAGCAGCTTGCCCTTCAGACCACAGGCCCTTGAAAAGAGGCCAGATTTTCCTGTTCTGTGTATGTGCCACTTCTCTACACCCTTTTTGGGGTTTGCCATAAGTTCCTTGTTGCCACCGGTGCACTTGCTACATGACAAGTCCTTCATGCGCCAGCGGCTCTGTGCACCAAAGCTCTCTGCAGCAGCCAAGCCAAACACCAGCACTGCTCATTATACTGTTTTCTAGGGCAGATAGAGGAGCTAGACCTTGCTCCTATTAACTCCTCATCCCAGTGCCTCCTTGTTTCTACTTTTTCAGGTGAACCACACCACCATTTTCATCAGCAGACCCAGGCATGGTAACTGCACTGATCAGTGTTTGCATTAAGCACCCAGTTGGCAGCATCTCTCTGTGCACAGCACCGAGCACTTGTGCAGATGGGTATCAGTTCCTGGCCCAAACGTGTTCACCAGTGTCGTGATCATCGCTGTATTTTCTCACAATTTCATCATTCACAGCAGCTCAAAGGGGGGCATGAAAACTTGCCAGGCCCTGGAGGGGGTACTTTGCACTCACTGCACATGGGGCCGCCAGGCGGTGCAGTGAAGGTTATACTGGCCACGCCCCAGCCCATTCACACCCATAGAAGATCCAACTCCAGCAAGGGAAATGAATGGATGGATAACCACCTGCTGAAGAGGGAAATGCTGAGACAACTAGGTGCTGTGGCAATCTGTAGCCTTACTTTGATCTCAGCTGTATCTTTGTACTGCGTATAGAAAGCAAAGAGAAGAACAACAAACCTTTCTGCTAAGCCAGTGACTCTCAAATTCATTTTCCTGCTCTGTGAAGGGAACAGAGGCTCAAACCCCAGCCTGCATTAATGAAAAAACAAACAAAAGCAGAAGTTCGTTAGTGATGAAAGTTGCGTTTCCAGCCAATTATTTATTTGCTTTTGCTTCTAAAGAGTCTATCTATGGATTGCATAGGAGCCTGTTAGAAGCACCTCCAGTAAAAGTCTTTGGTCAATTTGTTTAAACTCTTATCTCAACAAACAGCAGGATTAAACAATGTATCATCCACTTGGCCTCATCACCATCTCCTTGCATGTTCCCATGCTGAAATCTGGAAAAAACTCATGGCCCTTGCAGTCTGTCCCAGAGTTCAGCAGATTCAGGCCCTATCAGTCCATTACTAAAAACAAGTTTCAGAAGGAAGGCCCCAGGAGGACGACCCACCTACAGCCCTCAAAAAACTATTTGCGTGAGCACAGATAGAGCCCTTAGACTCTTAGCTGTTGGTCTTGAACTCAGAGGGGATTTCCAGGATCTGAGGAGTTCAAGTGACTTACACTAACCCTTCAGTCCTGCTACACCCACTCCACTCTTGCACGTCACTTGGTCTTCAAACAAAGTCACTTCAGAGTTGCTGCTCTACATAAGTCCTGCCAACAGGTTGGCATGGGTGGTGAAAGGGCAACAACAACAGCAGCCCACCGAGGAACCACAATTTCGGCAACTTTCCAACCACTGCTACTGATTCAAGGTGCTCGTTGAACACTGAAGACGCAAAGCACCTCTGTGTGATTTGGTAGCCATTGCCAGCACACACCGGCCCACTGTTCTGACTCTATCAACAGACAAATCCCCTTTGCCTCTAGATCTACAAACTCCACCTCTCAGCCTGTGGAAAGTACCTTCACATTATTACCGTCACTCTACATCCCCCTCATTGTTTATGCCTGGTGTTATGCACTCGCTGTAAGCTCTCGCAAGTGTGGGAGTCCCAGGCGCACGCAGGATCTGCGGGCAGTATTTTAAGCCTGGAAAGAACTGAGTGACATGGGGCTTTTTTTTCTGGCAGGAGCTGTATCAGCCAGAGCCGCATCAATAACAGAGTACTAACAAGCGTGGCACTCTAAGGCACTAATTATGTAAAACAAATCACAAACCTTTCCTGATTTTTCTATCGTATCATGTACATACTGTAAAGAGACATGAGGAGGCATACAAAGTGCAACCAGGATCTGTTTGTAGTATCACAGGGAAAGTTGAGGGCTAAAGGTATCAGATGGACCCTGGGACCTCCTGCTCTCCATACCACTGCAGCCCATTTGTGCCATGCCACCTCTGTGAGACAGAGGTCACCGGGGCTGTTAGTGTCCCTGCAACGTAATGGCATGGTTGAAAAGAAAACTTGGGTCTCTACTAAGTCTGTGCTTTCTCTCTGTCTCTTCCCCACAAGTTTCCGAAAACCTAAACACAGCATCCAGCTAATTTGCACTGTGTCCTTCCCCCAGTATGTTCCTGGCCACTCCAGTGTCCTATGCTACATAGCAGGGGATGTGGCTTGTCCAGACAACCTGAGAGGCTGCAGCGAGGTTCAGGACACATACTGATACTGTTAGGGCCAGCTTTTGTGGAGGTGGAGGGTTTCACGGTGTGCAGCCACATGGCTCCCCCACAAGCCATCCTGCTTTCCTCAGCCTGTCCAGGCCAGTATTCAGCCTGGGACTGCAAGGCAGACATGCAAGTTGTCAAATTCCCCTTTCAAGGTAAAGACACAGGATGACTGCCAAGGGATCAACAATGTTTTCCAGCTCAGAAACCACATTTCCTCCTCCCGCACATGATGAGCACCTTAGAAGCTGGGTTTCTTGCACAAAGCAACTTTATTTCCAGTGCCTACTACCCCCACAGCACTGACTGCAAAGGATGGGGGCACAGCTCGCACGGCAAAACCAAGGGTGCTACTTCTGACCCTTTCTTGGTGTTAGGGATGCCAAGACTGGGTAGGAATGACAGTGCATTTTCCTTTTCTGGAGCGCCAGGCCACTGACACCATGACTTAATTCAGGCGCCACAGATCTAAGGACAGGACAAAGTCTCCCTGTTTTCCAGCGGGCAGCCTGCCAGGCTTGCCCTACCCACAGCTGTTGCAATGCCAGGTTTCTCTTCTCCCCGAGCGAAGCAACCCTGTGCCTCCTTCCCCAGCCCCAGCCACGCTCCAGTACCACCACAAGCACCCATGGGCCCTGCTGCTGCAGGGGCAGGGGCCACAGCCTGTCCTGCAGAGCCCTCCATGGCCCACACGGGACCGACCACCCTCAGCAATGCCCTACCCCGCTGGGAGCTGCAGGACAGGAGTGAGCGTACAGCTTTCGCAGTAGCAAAAGCAGTTCTGGGGCTCAGGCCAAGTATCGTCTGATCGCAAGGCTGCGTCTGAACCAGAGCACCTTTGCAGAGAGAGAGATTTTGAGCAGACTAAATACCCAATATTGCCCTTTTTGCAAAACCAGTGTTTTCATCCAAGGTTGAGAATTTTGTAGGGAATAATAGTAAGGACAAAGCGCTACAGGCATTTGGACACTGCCTTTTTACCAGGAGCATCTCCATACATAATTGCATTCCCATGCAATACTGGGAGCCTTCCCATGCCACACTAGGAGCCTTCCTGTTACACAAGCGGCTGAAAGCATGTGTAAGGCTGCCTGCTATCACCTGTTTAGCATCTGACAACATGATTATTAACCATTAATATTAATCACATTAATATCCTTAAGACTATCGCACACCTGTTCCCTAGCACCACCTGGAGGCAAACTTTGTCCCTCGCCCCCTTCAGTGGAAATGGTGCCTGTAGGATGCAGGATAACAAATGGTTCTAACTATTCTGGATCAATCAGCAAAGGTTCAGGCGTTTGCTGCTCTGAATGGATAATATTTGTTGGAATCAAGACAAATTATTGAGGTTAGGTTGTTAGCCGCAGGCTGAAAACTGTTCAGGAATGTAAGTTTAAGCTTAATAAGCCAACTCTGGGCAAAAAGGAGAACATTGCAGCCGTTCCGCTAACGACTGCAAAAAAACCTCCTGACAACGTAGTTTTAAGAAATAGAGGAAATCAAAAGTTTAAAATGGGTATCGCTTACATTACAAGGTTTTGCCTCTTCCCCACTCCTCTCCTCCCCCCACCATGTGGGAGCTGGTATCTTTTCCACCTGCATCCTCCTCAACTTGCCTTGCAGTTCTACA
The DNA here is from genome assembly GCA_013389965.1 of Todus mexicanus. Lineage (NCBI taxonomy): Eukaryota > Metazoa > Chordata > Aves > Coraciiformes > Todidae > Todus > Todus mexicanus. The sequence goes on from WEIS01095295.1 coordinate 12,651, forward strand.
CTCCAGAAGGCAGATACCAGATTATTTCAGAACAAACCATTTAGCAAAGGGGCAACTGGTAAAATGCTCTAACCAGGAAGACAGGGAGGAGTACGATCTGAAACAAATCGCAGAGGCACCCAAGACATAGAAGACACATGCCCAAATCTTATTCAAGCCAAGTGCTCTCACCATTGGGTGGTATGATGCATGATTTTGTACCTGAGGCAAGTCATGGACTAAGCTTGTACTTATTTTCTTCACCAAGCTAGTAAAACTCTTGCTAGGAAGACAAAGCCTCTGCTTCCCTAGTGGTCCTCAGAAAAATTGCCATTTGTAACTCACCCTGTTCATTGCTGCTTTAGTCAGCAAAATTTTGACCAATATTTGAACAGGCTCACATCCACACGGGTGCTGTGAGGGAGCACAACGTTCAGTTTTTAGGACACTGGCTAGTGTAGCAGAACCCACAGCAGAAAGGTACCTACAAGATCTCACAAAATTGAGGTTGTCTCTCTTTCCCATCTTCTATCTTCCAAGTAGTCAGAAGCGTAAGTCCTTGAAATAAGACCAAACCCAGGCTTTTTCCTTAGAATTCAAAAAATAAAATAAAAAAAAAAAATCAAAACAGCCAAGCTCTGAGCAACTATTAAGTTACTGCACACGTTTGAAAAGGGCAGGAAGAGTACAAGGGCTGCAATTCTTTCCTTCCAACTGTATGCTGAAGAAAACCAGAGGTATTGCTTCTGCATGACTCACACAGCCCAGTAAACATGACATACAGAGAATGCCCGTCCAACTGGGGATTTTTAATGGCTCAAAAAGGGATGTGCAGCCAAGTCCTGACAGGAGCTTTCATATTGTGAGTGGACCCAAAACTGTGTGACTTTCAGTCAGCAGAAGTCAAGGGATAAGGGGGTCGTTAAGCACCGCACACTGGCCATCTCCCAGACTAGGAGCAGCTGAGCAAGCAGACTGAGAAACTAAACGGACAATTTTATGGCGCTCTTCCTTACGAAGCATTCATTCAGAGAAATGAGAGATGCAATTGAACATCCTGCTTTTGCCACATCCAAAACAAGACAATGGTGTGTACCAAAGGTCTTTCAGAAATTCCCTGTATTCATCCCATTCATCTATATAATGCTCTGCTCGCTTCTTGAACTTCCCAACAGCAAAACTCCACTTTAAGACAAGATGCACATTAGTTTTATTACTAATAATTACATTAATTTCTGCAATATCATATATTTCAATTTCTAAATCTGTATCCGAAGGAAGTTCCGAAGTTTGGGGAATACTTTCAGTGCATTCTGTGTAGTCACCTCTATAACTTCTTCAACTGGAATTCCTTTAATTTTGGCAATATATTCTGCAGCAATGTAAATATTTTTTGGTTCATTTCTCACCTGAAAACAAACAAACAAAAATCAACCAGACCAAATTACAGATCCCGACAGGTTGTGGGTGTTTCAGATTCAGCACTTCCTGACATAATTTCAGTCACACTGTAGCATGTGTGCCAGAGACATTACACATATCTATTCTTGGATATTTTTTTTTCCCCTTTGCCCCTTCTTACATTTTCTTCTCCTTTCCCTTCCTTCCAGCCCCAGGAATGATGACTTGGTAATCTCAATGTTTACACTTGGAAACCTCCTTTGTACCTCATACCCCTGCTTACACTACTCCACTCTCTCATGTCAGTAACTGACCTCCAGAAGGTGTGGGTTTGGGTACACCTACATAGAAGCCTCTCCCCCTACATCATTTACCTGTTTTTCAGGTCCCAGAGCAGGAGAGTCAGTTTCCAAGCACATATTTTCCAGAGGTAACAGCTTCACAAGCTTCTGCTTCTTGGAGAAAAAAAGACAGCTATAAAACGCTTTATGCACTGAGACCAGTGTGGAAAAAAAATGTACAAAGGGAGGATATTCTCTGTATTTAGAAGCAGTGTGAAAAGACTTTCATGTCACTGTCCACATTTTATCAAAAATATCAGAATGGAAGCAAGAATACCAGGAGCTGCTGAAGAAGTTCCTTCAAAGTAGGATTATCTAATTTTCTAAATATCTAAAGTACTATTATCTAAACATTTAATAAGTGACAACATATTCAATCATGTAGTTATATGGCACAAAATACTTAGAGTTGCCAGAGCAATTTAATGTTATTTTTCTGTGTATAATATTTGTGTACCTTTTCCCCATCTCTGCTTTTACCCCTCGGCCCTAGTTTGCTTTCCTTTGTCCAAGATCCTAACCTCATCTCCGTCTACGTCCATCCCTCACACCCTCTCCATTTGAATCCTTTCTTATATTTCCTGAGCTTATCACAGAGTGATGATGGTGCAGGACAGAAACAGAATGCTACCCCCAAAATAAGAAGTGAGCATAGCTTGCAGCAGCCCAGAGTAGAAATGAAAAGAGCAACAAACGAAGGGCTGAACCTGAGCAACACCATCTTTACGCCGTTTCACTGCTTCTTTGCTGGGCGCTCCTTGTGGTAATTACAATTTTTCAAAGGCCTGTAACTTAGACAATTTTGAGCAGATTTCCTGCTGAATGGGAAGCGTCACGGCACTGACCTTGAAACTAGTCCTTTTCCACGTGTCACGTCCCTATTCTAAAACAGTACAGCGGCAGAAGCTTCCAAAGAAAAGTTCACCAGAAACCATATTAAATTAGAAAAAAATGCCTATTTTCTCAAGCTTTGTTTCTGGAATAGCTGAGCTCTTTTAGCCAAATTTTTCCCTCAAAAGCCTAGCTAAGGCAGAAGCCTGCAGTAGAAATTTAGAGAGTAAAAATGTGCAATTTGCTATGTGCAATGCTATAAGCAAATGAAAATTCTACTGAGAAGTGTCAGGTGATGGCAACCTTCCGTGAGCCCCACTTCAAGCTGCATAAGCTTAAACCCCAAAAATACTCTTCAGCTGCACAGTGAAAACAGTCACATTTGCCATCACGATAAGCTGTCAGCTATTACCTGCAATCCCCAAGCACTGAGAAGGAGGAAAGCCCTTCAAATGTTACCTGTTCACTCCTTATAATGGATGGAGGAATGGAGAAGAAGTATCCAGCTTTCACCCCTTCCATCGCCACAGATGGCTTCCCATCAAATGCATGGAGCAACACCTTTGTGGCACCTCAGAGAAAAGGAGAAAACCAAATCATTAGCAGTGCTTACGGCAGGTCTGCGATGTCAGCTTCCAATGGGACCTCAGTCCCACCAAGAATGAATACAGAATCTCTGCGCTACTCCTCCTCAGTTTCATGTGCACAACCCTGTTTTGAGGACACGGCACAACTGAAGAAACTCTGCTAATAAAAGCCAAGATGGAGAAAAACGCATTAGAAACATACCTTGTTCCTTTAAGAGATTAATGGTTGGTCTTCCAGCTGAGCGGGAATGAACATTTCTGCACAGAAAGGAGAGGACAGGCATTATGTAATTCAGCAAAATACTTTTTTTCTTTTTTTTTGGTAAACATAAATGACCTAACAACAGCTTGGGAAGAAAATAATTAATTTTTATTACATCTTTTATCAGGGAAGACGTACCTATGAATTATTTTCGCTACTGTGAAGATAGAGCAACAACACAGCAAGGGCAGGAAACAGAAGACCACTGTATTCAAGTGCAAGCATAGGGAAAATTCTATAATTATATGTCAACTGGAGACTGACAGGGCACTAATGCCAGTTTAATCCATATCAGAAAACTTGTCTGGGCTCTTAGTAACTATAAATCCGGGGAAATATTTCCACACATTACTGAGATTTGACAAATTCTCCTAAAAGTATAAACAAAACCTACAAAGGCAAATCCAGTCGTCTTGCTAACTCAATCTGTTTGATCAAAACCTGTCTTTGTCCTTCCTTCTGTTCATCCGTGCTGGCAAATCTGGGAGTGAAATCTAGTCCAACCTACAGCACAAGAAGAGAAGTGAAAAAATTTTACAGACCTAACACTTGACTAAGACGCAGTACAATATATAAAGGCAAAAACCGCTTCAAATCTCAAAGCATTTAAAAATAGATACATACTAGAGACTGCAATTAAAATGAGCTCAACCATAGCTTAACTCAGCAAGGAATCCATTCTCACCCATAACCTCTTCAACTATGAAAGCATTTGTGGGCAGATAATTACTAACAAGCGTGTTTAACATTTTAACCTGTAACTGGTTTTCTGGGGTTTTATATTCTGTTGAATATTATTTCAGATTAGATCTCAACTCTGGATCTCCAATACAAGCTAAATTTCGGACCTGAACCTGTAGCTTTAGTCCTATTTCTAGCAAAAATTACCCATTAATTCTATACTTTTTTGATTTAAACATGTTCAGGTGAAGTTTCAAGTTTGTCAAAGCAGCCTCGTTCACAGTAAACACCAAAGTCCTTGATTTACGAGTACAACATGGCAAGTTTTGCTACAAAGCTCTGCCAGTAATTGTTTTTCCTGAAGCCAGTGCAAAACCAGTCTTAAGCGCCTTGGGTACCAATAGACCGAAGAGGCAGGCTCTACCTTAAAGCTTTAAAGCCTCAATTAGTTTATAAACAAGCGTAAGACAGGAGCCAATGTGTGGATACAGACAGATGAGGGTTCACGAGAAAAAAGGTCTGTACAAGTCAGTGAGGCGTACTGAAATCATAGCTCAGCCTAACTTTGTCGGGGAAGTAGGCAGGAAGGATCTAAATGAGAACAATGTGACTTGACATTTCACTGTGCCAGCGAATAAATCAAAAGGCATTTGGGTATAAGATCATGCAGCATAATTATGCAATTCTTCCTACTAAATTCACCAGAATAAATGCCATCTATTTCCTATTAATGATAATGAAGGAAAAGAGGGAATCAGGCAAATCCACAAAGGAAAGCACATGAGAAGAATTACAAATCAGACTGATAGCAATACTTATTGCATACAGAAAACCAAGTATCCAGTAAGTTTTTGTAATCCTGGTGACGGACGCTACGAAAGCCATAGATAATTAACAAGTCACAGAATTCCACTTACTTCTCCGATCCCCACCAGTTTCTCTCTGTAGAGTTCTATAAGTGGCAACGCAGCATCCAGATCCTGCAAAAACAAATTAAAGATGCAACCCTCACTACCCTGGCAAGATAGAAGGGCTATGAACCCAGCATTATGATTAAATCGGAGTTTCCTTCACTGTTCTTAAATTCTGTACCTTAAAACTTGCTGTTTACCTTAAATTTTGCACCTTAAAACAACTGCTGTTGTGCAGTCAGGCAGATTTTAGAAACCTGAAGGATTTCCCTTTTTTACTTAATGACCCTTCGTTTCAAGTTATCTTTCCAGAGGAGCAGAAGAGTTAATTAAAACAAGGCCTTGAAAAATCCTGATAACATTAAAGGGCTACAGACGGCTCTCCACATTTTTCAGGCTAAGGGCACAAAGGGTCCCAAGCTGACAAAGGGACATCTGCAAGCACACAGGTGCGATGTCGGCTGTAAACAAAGGGCTCAGCTGGGATTTTAGGAACTGTTTCACTGCAGTAATACAGGCAGATGACTCCAGCAAACAATTCAGCTTTGGGACTAACACGGACAAGTGGATGCGTTAAGAGACCCTGGGGTCTGGTCCACCGGGTCTCCTGAGTAACAGGAGCGCAGGAGAATCACTAGGCAGCTCTGAAGTTAAATCAAGCAAACGAGAGCATGCCATCGCCTGCCCTGAGCATCCCCAGCAGCATTTTACAGCTGTGCTCAGGTAGCTTATCTGTGCGTTACCTTCAAAGTAGCGCTGCGCTGCTCCTCTGG
>WEIS01095318.1:207-13224 GCA_013389965.1 Todus mexicanus
ACTGTTTAGGAGATGTCATTATACAATCACTTAACAGATTCAAAGCAAAGATTTAAATTATTCTACCTTACGACTGAGGTTAACATCCCACCTTAATAGAGCTGGTGACACCTGGTATTTAAAATAAACATTCACTGTATTTTTAAAAACGTTAAAAAGGATAAAAAGTACTCCTTACACTGCCTTTCTCCTTCAAGGCGTTGGCCAAGTTACAATAGGCGTCAGGGAAGTGGGGCTGTAGTTCAATAGCCCTCCTGTAGGTGTCTATCGCTAGGTCTATTAGTCCTTGCTCATAATAGACACAGGCAAGGTTGCCATGCACAACTGCGTGATTCGGACTCAAACTCAAAGCCCGTAGATAAGCTGCTACAGCTCTGCAAGAAGAAAAATAGGGTAAACTATCATCCACAGAGCAGTAATTTTATTTACCTTGGTGATAAAAACGATCCGCACAAAAAAAGCAAACTCAAGGGACATATATTCTTAACACACACAAATCTGTCCTATGTTACTGAAAACCTGTAAAAAAGAATACTGCCTGAATTAAAAGCCCAGTCGATGAATCATTATTATTATGCATGTTATTTTAAAGCTAGCTCTGTAATGACTAGCAGACTACAAGAAATATTTTGTAAAATGGGAATGTCTTCCTCCCATCTGATGCTGTATAGTGACCAACCTAAGTCTTCTGGAAAAACGTAAAATTTTCATCTACATTTTTTAAACACTCTTCATTACCAGGATAAGCACGAGATCTTTGCTCTGTTCCCCCCCCTCCCCAGTTTATTATTCAATTGTAACAATACAAATGCTATCATACTATTACATGTTTTATTCTCTCTGCAAACCTGACACATGTATCATGCTTTACTTACACGTCAAACTTCGTTCAACAGTGAAAACTGAAATTTTGTGCTCCTATCGCACTATATAAATGAAAGATGCATTCAAATCTAACTTCTAGAAAAATGACAACAGTACACAGAGCAAGTAAATTCTCAAAAAGGTGATATGAAATCTAAAGTGATAAGGAAACATGCCCTTGTATGCCCCATTAATTCGTGCTTAAACCAGAAATCAATGAATGATTTACACTGTACGCAATGCAACCAGTTAGAACAATTCACCTGTTCTCTGAAAGCTTTTATTAAATTTGGAGCCACAAACCACAGCTACCAGAAATTGTAATTCAATTAACAGATGCAATACAGTACACTTCATATAAGCAACACAGCCTGGATCTTCCTCCAGAAACAGAAGATTCGTGTATCAGATTAGAGGTGTTAAAGCACGTTAGTTCAAAAAGACAGCAGTACCCAACCCCATGCAACAACACGACAACACCTAACAAATAAAGAATATTCAATCAGACACTTAGCTCAATCTCAGCATTTGAGCTTCTCGTACATTGAAGGAAAATTTTATAACAGATGCACTTGCAGATTATGTACTGAATCACATAATGAAACCAGAGAACTCAAGGGTTCGTGCCTTTCTTGGACATGTTATCTTCACCTGCCCCCAGCCTGAATTTCAAATCTATTTTCATCAATACCTTCAGAAACTCTCATTTTTAACATTTTGTTAAGTACAGGGAAGTAAAGGAATACATTCCACTGGATTTTTTTAATTCCAGTAATCTCCTCTGTCTGCATTTAAAAGCCATTTGCTTGCTTAGCTTATAGCAGAAGTCTTTGCTAAACTGTCCAAGGAGATTTTACATCATGAATCTAATTTTTGATACATCCAACCCACCTCTGACAGAGCGACAGTACTTAGCTGCTTACCTGTCAAATATCCTTGCCTCCTTCAGGACATTTCCCAGATTGATGTAAGCATCCAAAAAATTTGGGTCAAGTGTTACAGCCTGAAAATATTTTTGAAGTAACAGTTTTGAGCATTAACAAAAACATTCTCCATGAAATCTAGCTGGCTTTTTTAGGTGGGGTTTTGTTTGTTTGTGCAGTTAAAATTGTATTTGTAGATCTTAACTCGTGAAATCAGGAAGAGATCTTAAATCCAATTATAGGTCACCTTAGAAACTTAGTTCAATTTGTAGTCATTTGCTAAGATACTAACTAGACAAAAATTAGTTAATGACAGCAATCTAGAGATGTCTGAAACAACAGAATTAGCGTCACTTAAAATTGTTCTCTTCCATTATTCAAAGGAGTTATAGCTGAAACAAAAATTACAGCGAAGAATGATTTCAAGCAGAGTTGTTACTCCCTTTCACACACGCAAGACACAAAACATTATTCGCATCAAATTAAACTTTTAAAAACTTCGTTCCAGAAAAAGACTGTAAAACAATTTCATGAATCATGAACGCATTAAGTCCTTAGGGCAATTCTAAACATATCTCTTTAGTGACATACAGGCAGTCTGTAATGTTAAGGGTAAAAAAACTGACATAGGATGTTAACTAACCGGATCATAAGCAGTTCTCTGCTCATCAAAATATTTCTATTATCTACAAGCAGACAGCTGCATGTACATTAAAATCTAGCAGTGAGCTGGCTTAGACAGTTACCTTTTCAAAATGATGAATTGCAAGCCAAATTTCTCCTTGGGCATTGAATACACAGCCAAGATTGCTCCAAGCCACTGCAAAGTTTGGTTGAGTCTCAATTGCTTTTAAGTAACAGGCCTTGGAACAGTTAAAGAAGAGAGATACAAGGGAAGGGGAGTATTTGTAAAAAGAAAAAAAAATAAGAAAAAACAATTGTTAGTATGCCTTCTCTAACCAGTCAAAAGTGACCCTGCAGTATAGGCTAGCTTGCGCCAAAACTAATGCGCTGCAAACTGTTGTTGATCCTGCGCCAGCGCAAACCAAAACCCAGGTGCAAGCCCACCATTCTTCAGTTAAGCTGATAACAAATAAACACGCCTTTAGACATCAGATCACCACGGAAATCATCTTCGAAAGAATAATTCAAGTAGCTCAGCGGAAGTATCTGCCACCCTTAAGTGCATAAAACTGAAAAAATGATCACGTAAAAAAACCTTTGTGAAATAAAAGTCTTAAATTGTGAAATATTCTAGAACGGATACAAATAACTTGAAAAACTACTGAAAAAGATGAAGTCATTCTTCGGTCTCAATTGTTCTTGTCAAGTGAGATGACACACTCTACCCGTATGATTTCCCTAGTTTCTTCAAATACCTTCAATCAACTGCAGCTTCAAAACCTCGAATGACAGGATTGCATGAAGGTTTAGGTCCCTGTAATGCAAGCGCAAGAAATCGCTGCGCATCCTAAAGAGCACGGCGCCACGCTATCGCTGCGAACTGCTTTGCTATATTGATTGCCCCTAGGTCCAGTGAACGGCCAACCAGAATCATTAATCTACCAGACAGGCCCATGCAGAATCTCACATATTAAATTTGATGTCTGGACTCTAAATGTGTTACGATCCAATTTTATCCAAAAGGCTACAGCCTGGAGCTTGGGCAGTTACCCAACCAGAGATTAATCATCTAGTCAACCGTTCACGAGGGCTTAATCGCACGCAATGCGCATTACCGCTGCGCAGCCTTTGCGCTACTGCAGGATCACAGCGCATCATCAGAAGAGCAGAACGCTGCAATCCAAACAAAGAAGAAAAAGGAAAAAAAATGAACAACCAGAAGAGTTAGAAGCTTTTACTATTAACTATCTCCAATTATTTCTTTTAAAAAATACTTTAATTTACTTTTACTTTATTTCTTTGAAAGAATTTGTGGCTACTAGTATAAAATATTCTTACATTACTTGCTTGTAATTAAATATTTTAAGCTGTTTCTGAAGCCACAAGACAGAAGATTCAGGCATGGAGGCAAATGGTTTTGCTGTGGCAGTTACAAACCCGTTACCATATTTCTCATCATGTGACTTTTCGGTGCGTTCCTTGCTGGAAGAGGAGGAGGAGGTGTGTGTCTGCCCTAGATCCAGGCCTCGAGCTCCCTTCAGCGAGGCACCTTACGCATGGAATAGGAGGTTTCACCCACCTGAAACCTTCTAAATACAATATCAGTGGTGAAAAACCAAAAACAAGAGAGAAAATAAAACAAGAACATTAGTAAGAGTTCAACAAAGCAATTGCATTTTTTTTGGATATGTCTTAACACATGGGAATGAGGACAATCTGTCTGTAACAAGGGAGACATGCAGAAGGGAGAGGGTTAATCAGGGCAACTGCATACAGCAGGGACTGTTTGGGGGTTTTTTGGAAGAAAGGCTCTGAAATATCTACAAAGAAATTAAATTTTAGTTCAAACTGTAAGGAATCTGCTGGCTTGATCTTTCAAATGGACTGATAACCAAAGAAACACGTTGCAATTTACTCAAGATGGTTTCCCTCGTTTATTAAGTTCTCACAGAACGGAATAACACTTTCAAACTAGGTGTCTCCAGAGCTCTGAAACAAAGAAGTCAGCAACCTAAGGCAGGCGCAGTGTCTTGGCCTATACCAGTCACACTAAAGCTGCAGTGAAGTGCAGTTCGTGTTAGCTGTCCGCTTGGTGGGCTGAGAACCAAGTGTCTCAAAGACTGTTCCAACTCTAAATGCTGCTACCAAGTATTTTCAACCTGGATCTGACCAAATCAATTCGGCAGCCCTAGGATGGTACACACATCCAAGTTGTTAGGAGAAATTCAAGCAGTAACGAATTTTGAACCTTCACTTCCCGTTACCCCACAAAGATCGTAACCCTCCCCGAATGGTGCTGCAGCCAAACAGACAGCTACGCTGTTCATACACTCCACTTTTTAGCATGCGCGTGGGGCTCGGAGTGACAGACATGGAGTCCAGAGTGTTTGCGATTTCTCCACACTCCTCACCCCTGCAGCGCGGACGCGTAAGGTGGCTTGTAACAAGACAATTTCTTTGTGCAATTCAAGTTTTAACATGCCAAGAATTTCCAACTCATCTTGGTGTTCAAATTCTCAGTTTAGAAAACGCAAGACTGCTAGAAGCCACCTTTCCACTACAGCAAGTTTTCTTTCGATCAGTTCATTTCCCAAACAAACCAGCTTTGTCCTTCTGATTTCTTTATTTTGGGGGAGGGGAGAGGGAAGACATGAAGAAAAGATATTCGAGGGTTTTGCATACTGCAGCTATTGATCATTTACTAGCCTTTCTTCCACTACCAAGGGAAGGGAAAAGTTAAAAGAATAAAAATCTTTAAAAGCCAGTATTACAAGGTAACATTTGGGTAAGTTTCTTCTCCACTTACAAGTCACAAAGGACTTTAGAAGAGCAGCATTTTCAATAGCACCTGCATCGTACAGGGATCTCGAGCTAACCACAGGCTCTCTGCTTGGCACCAGCAAGCAAGCCTCAGGTTTGAAGGACTTTTACTTATTTCCAGATAAGAGCATGATGGAGCCCCTGCCCAAAACTTCAGAACGGTATCGGATAGTCTAGTTCAGCAGACAGGCTTGGTAATGTTCCGTTTCTTGACTTAAACCAACTTTTAAACATGGACATGCCGTATCTTGCCCTGCAACTACTCTGAGGTGTTTAAGTGCCTTCAGTTTCCAGCAGCTTCTCAGACTGTCTGTAGATCAATGCAGATTTGAAGACTTGGTGCAAAGTTCAAGTTTTCAAAACACTGATGTTTACAAGTATTCTACCCAACACCTACCTTGGCCTCTTCCAAGCGACCCAGGGCTTTGAGCAGGTTCCCCAGGTCACTACGAACACAGTACAAGTCCTGAAAAATCAAAGTCACAGTGTCAGCTTCAGGACTTCTGGTGCCCTAAAGGCCTTCAACAGAGAACATGCAAAGGAACATCCCAATCCTCTACAGTTTATTCTAGACTCTTAATATAATACATCACAAGCGTAGATTACTTTTCTTGACCCAACATTAAAGCCTAACATTAAAGATAATCTTACTGATTTTAGTACTGTAAAAATACAACCGTAAAGAAGTAAAATTTCATACAATTTCTCTTTATCCAAAAATATAAAAGAAAACTGAAAACAAATCCCCCCCTACCCAAGCACCTCATGTTCTTCTGCCATATACATTTGAAGCCTGTTTTTTCTTCAAAAAATACAACCTATATTCTTAAGTTATACCATTGCCATTATGACTGTTAACTAGATTACATAAAGTAATTTTGCTCTTGTATCCTAAACATAACTCAAGTCCTGTAAGAAAACACCATCTCACAGTATTTCTAGCCAGTGCATCAACTAACTCCACTAGTCATGCCACTTAGCATAAATTAGACAAGTTCACCAAGGCTGAAGAACAATGAATCGAGATTCTGAGCTCTTGTTGGCCTAGGTTTGCATTCGCTTTTCCGAAAGAAAAAGAATCTATGCACATCAGCTTGATGCTGCATTTGAAGTATTTTTTGTCAAGATGTATGACGAAACAGCAAGCAGGTACCTTCCTTATTCTTAGCACTATACAAATTATTTGAGTACAATGCAACAGAAGATAGCAGTCTGATACACTGCTTACTAAAAATGTCAATCAGAACAGTTATAACCAAGAATCAAAACACCAGAGGTATTTTACAGGAGTCACTTATGGACGTAGTCCTTTTCAGCCTATAAAACATAAACGATGCTCTGTAAGTCAATCCACAGTGCAAAACTAACCAAGGCAACACTCATCACCGTTAAATTGCTCCCTTTATGATAAAGTAATATCTGATTATTTTTGAAGATCTCACGTTCAACCCTGAGCAGTGATTCTCTCACTGCAATATTACCTTAAAGTATACAAAGCTAAATAGGTTACTCACTGAAACTTCTGACTTTAGAGAAAAAAAAAACACCTCATTTCTTGGTTTTCTTTTATCTCACCAATACAGATCAGTAGACAACCAGCATCCCTTACTGTACCGCAATTTAAAACCTTTTGTAACAGTAGTCTTTCAAAGATCCTTAATAAAAGTATTAAGTAGATCATTAGCTTTATGGTGTACAAGTTAGAAGGAAGGGTTATCACTTGTTAATTCTTTGAAACCCGGGGCAGTAGTTAATCATTGAGCTCTAGAAAATGAAGTGTTACTTACAGGATTGTACTGAAGGGCAGACACATATGCCTGTACTGCTCCTTCCATATCACCTGCAGCTACCAGCGCAGCAGCCAAATTAATATATCCATCAATGAAATCTGGTTTGAGGCGCAGTGCATGTCTATAATGTTCAATTGCCTCCTGCAGCTGTCCACGTTCCTTGTACACATTGCCCAGATTCGAGTAGGCTTCGGCCAACAGTGGATTCTGTTTAATAGCCAAAGTGCTGAAGTGAGCAGACCTGGAGAAAATTAGACAAGTTAGCCAAAAAAACCCAACCCCAATCTTCCCTTGCCTTTCAGTTTCTGCCTGTTTACCCAGTTACTTAATGAACATTCACGCCTAAGTGAGCTAAACATACAGCAAATAAATCCAGACTTATAAGAACTGTCTCGTATGTTTAGCTTCTTCTGGCTTAAACTACCACCCCATTTTAGAATCTGCTGAAGACGGAAAACTCTCACTAACCATCAGTAGAGTTCAAGCTGCTTTACCAAACCTGTATTTAATGTACTTGGAGAAAACACAACAGTAATCCTGTAAAGTTTCTCAGAATATTTTTACGCTTTAAGCAATGTTCCACTCTTCTCAAGAAGCAGGACGTAGCTGACAAACATAGAGGTCAAATTCTGTTGGACCCTTCCTCATTTTACTTTCCCATATTGAACTGTTACTAAAACTTCATTCAGAAGCCTACATAAAATAAATTTCAGTCAAAAGTTCTCAGTTCCTTCACCAGCATACACAGATTTACAGTTAGAACAAGTTAAGTTTAAAATGCTTGCAGCACAGAAAACAAGATCAGGAACTGGCAAGCAGAAAGGATATATAGAGACAACTTTCAGATGATAAAAATCCTTAACTAAGCCATTTCCCAGCAAACGATCAGCCTCGAAACTTAAAAAAAACCCCCAGACCCACAACCCCCCACACTTCAGGTATAGACAAATGCCTTTGTTTAAACATGTAATTACCTCCAGCACACACACATGCCTGACACACCAATATTAATATGTACGATATTAGAATTACATGCAAGTAACAGGAAACTTGCTGCTTATTGTAAAGCTAGCGACTCCAATTTGTATTTCTCTTACCCTAACAAAACTCAAAAAGAGTAACAGAGGTTTTGACCAGTCCTTACTGCTGCCATGAAGTTACTTACTATTTGTGTCCAGTGATTAAAAAAACCCCAAATAACCAATGTTAGAATAGAACTTTTGTCAGCTATGCTCAGTGCTACTAGAGGTGCAAACTACGAAGCAAGCTTGACAGAACACCTGAAGTCTCCTACCTGTCCAGTCTGCGACACTGGAAGTGAATGGACGATAGTAATAAAAGCACACCAGTATTATCAGGCTCTTGTCTCCAAAGCTGCATGCAGTGTCTCTCTGCTGCTTCAAAGTCTCCTGCCTGATACTCACGATGAGCCAACTCCGCTAACCCTTGGAAGGAAAGCATACGTTTCGTTGGTTCTGGAGAATCACCAAAACATTTAAGGGGGGGGAAAAAAAAAAGTTAGATAATGGGAACAAAAACCAAACCAAAACAAAAATAAAACAACAACAACAAAAAAAACCAACCACGAACCACACAACAACAACAAAAAACACAAAACAAACAAAAAAAACCTATGGAAAAAGTCTACACAACAGAAAGATGAACATGTTTGAAATTACATAAAATGGTACAGCACATGGTTGCTTGAACTCTGATCTGCATGTCCCAAATTGCTACTATATTTCTAACATTCTCTGTACAAGCTCTTGACTTCATCAGCTAATAACAGGAAACATGCAGATTGTAATGAATACGAATATTTGTAAGCCAAATATTTTCCGTTATCCATGGAACATATTTTAAAGAGATTCCTGACATGACATTGTACTTCAGTTCACAATAGTAGGAGTGCTGCTAACACAACTCTTCTCTCTCCCCCCCAAGGCTGTAAATCTTATGCTTTGTACTATTGAAAACAAGTTCCAAAATCTTAACAGGAAATTGAAGGCCAGCAGACAAAGCCTTCAAAGGATATGAACAAAAGAAAGTTTTGCTGTGCCACATTCCTTAAATCCTCTGTATTCCCACATTCTCTAGGAGAAAAAATTCCTTCATAAAAAAATAATTGGCATTGGAACAGCATCCGATGGGAGACACACACATTATGCAACCGGCCTACAGAAGGAACCATTACACAGGGCACAGGAAAGGAGTTACTGCTTCTGGAGGCTTCGCTGGAGTGGAAGCGACAAAATAGTTTTAGTATCCAAGCACAATCGTGAAGAACAAAATACTTAACTAAAACACACCTCTTTTAGACAAAACAATCTTAAGTGTAAGAAGTAAAATTTCTTACGAAGCATAACTCTGTATTAAAATAGAGACAAGCGCATCTTGGAAAAACCGTAACTATTCATCCTAGAAAGAAGTGCCAGCCTCCAAATTCTGCCTTTACACTAATGACTCACTATTAAAAGATCTGAATACTGCAAATATAAATTTTCTTTCTCCCGAAGTCCAGTATTCTCGGTACTTTGCACCCACTTAATTCCATTCGTGAAACATTTCCCACCTGGACCTACAGAGTTTTAAAATTTTGAATTTAACTGAAACAGACAAATCCTTCCTAATACAAGGAAACACCACAATACACACATCTCTCTGCAGCTAGATACTACAAAAATCCTCAGACTTGTTAATTCATTTGTAAGAACTCTGAAGATAAAATAATCACAAAAAGATTTGGTACAAAGTTATTATCAGGTATTTATTTTATGAAATCAAGATTTATGTAAATTATTTAAATTTTCTAAATTGCATTTTACCACTGGCGGGTTTTGAAGATGAGATTGCAATGCTACAAGATTTAATTAAAGCTCTTTTTCCAGACAGTGTATTGCCTCTGTCACTGCTAAAAACTTTATCTGTTTCACAGTAAGCTGGACCCAGCAAAGCTACTCACTGCCAGACACAGGACAAATTACTAACCAAGTATCTTCATCTAGAATAGATTTCTGTTTTCCAAACCCTGACTATTGGAAAAGTGGACTTCAGGATCTGGTTAAACCTACTGGCAATAAACAGACACAACCGCTATTCGACATGAGAATGAGAACACCATTTATGAAAGCCCAAGGTGCTGACAGTAATGCTGATGCTAAAGTACCAACAGGCTGTTCCTCACTCGCTCCTTCTGCCATTAACAGCCTCACAGGTTTAGCCCCTGTGGCACTCGGTGTATTGCCAAGTTCTGCTGATGACACACACACAGGGAAGCTGGACAGAGGAAGAGCATGTGCCTCATGGACCTAACTGGAGTAATTTCTTCTTAAAATAAATTTCAATGGTGTTATTAACTTCAAAGGTGAAACCAAACTAACAAAAAAACAAAAGCAAACAAAAAACCCCCCCACCAAACAACCCACAACAACAAGCCCCACACAACAGAAGTTTAGACTTACATTCTCATGACCACTTGGAAAGAAGCTTCCAACCCTTACCTAAGCCCTTACATTTTGCCTACTTATGCACAAAGTGAAACTGAAGTTGCAACTCTCAGGGCAAGACAGAAGGCAGTCCAGAAATACTGTGTTTAGCATTTGGGAATAAGAATTGTTAAGAAAAGCAACAAAATATGTTAAACACTAATATTTTCTTTCATTTAGCAAGTCTCTTTACAGAATAAATCCCCCCAAAATAGACGAAGCAAACCAATCTCTCAGTGTAAAATAGCCATTTATCTCCGAACAAGTATTTTAGCAATGACCCTTGAGAAGTTAACTGAAAAGTAGGAAGTGGACAGATATATCACAAAGATCAAAACCAGTTAAATTTCTATTTGAAGTTGGCTGGAACAAAAGTTCTATAACCCAAAGAACCCAAAACACAGCCATGAGGGGTTGCTCACTGAATCGATTTCTAAAGGAAATAACTGCAGCAAACGAAGAGTCCCAGCCAGAAGAGATCCTACCAATGCTTACATACGTGAATTGATGTACCTAGGTGAACCTGTGCTACGTGCTTTGACTTAGGACCTTGGAAAAGCCCAGTACATGCTATGACGTGACCTTTCCTGAGATTTCTACAGAATACAAGCAAAATAAAAACCTGCACAGAACTGTCACTACTGGATCCAAGACCATTTCTCCCCAGAAATAACATCATACGCACCTACTCATGCTTACACTTAGATAAAACTACACTAAGCTCAAATGCTGGCCCAGGCAGGAGCAGTTGCCACCTCCATAAAGGGGAGCACAGGACTCTCCCCAGGCACGCACATGCTCTTTTCACTGCCACAGATCAAGGCTGCAAAAGGATGCTGCAGCTTCTCTAGCTAGACATGCAGCTCTAGCTGAGAAGCAATGAAATAATTAATCGTCTTGCAGCACTTAACCTCTTCCAGCTCCACTTCTGTATCACTACCATTTCCCTTTACATCCCTATCTCTGTCTTGCTACCCCAACTTTTTCTCCACAGATTCTACTTATTTCCTACTTTCTCAAGACATCGCTCCAGCTTTTCATATCCTTCCTTCCCTCTGGTTACAGAAGCTCACCAAAGTCTAGGGAATAAAAACTGTGTTGTCCTTTCATCCTTCCAGTAGGCACAATACTTCTTTTTCTTGCTCTACAGGGAAAACAAAATTTCTCCTATTCTCCCACCTGTCCTTCAAGTTCTGGACCTCTGAACTAAATGTAGAACAGAATCTTTCACAGGCAGAGCATGCTATCCTAGTGCCCAGAAGAGGACTGTACACTTCATAGCATCATAGAATCTTTGAGGTTGAAAAAGACCCTTGGGACCATCGAATCCAACCATTAACCCTACTCGGCAAAGTTCATCCCTAAACCATCTCCCCCAACACCACGTCTAAAAGCCCTTTAGACAGAGCCAGTGATGGGGATTCAATCCCCTCCCTGGGCAGCCCATTCCAGGAGCTGACTGCTCTTGCTGTAATTTTTTTTTCCCTACTATCCAGTCTAACCCTCCCCTGTTGCAGCTTGGAACCATTCCCTCTGGTTCTATCGCTAATTACCCACGAGAAGAGCCCAGCACCAACCTCTCTGCAATGTCCCTTCAGGGAGCTGCAGAGAGCGATGAGGTCTCCCCTCAGCCTCCTCTTCCTCACACTAAACAGTCCCAGCTCCTTCAATCTCTCCTCATCAGATTTATTCTCCATGCCGTTTACCAACTTCATTGCCCTCACTGTACTTCCCGGCTATACCACAAAAGACCTGTTCCTCAAGCGCAGAGAGCCCACTCAACGTGTGCTCTGGGGCAGGTTTTACCCTATTTCGCCCTCTCCACACCCGCCGTCACCCAACGCTCCGCTCAAGGGGACAGCAAAAGCCCCGCACTGAGCCAGCCGCGCCACCCCCTGCAGGATGGGCTCGCAGGCAGCGGGGCCAGGCCGGGCCCTGGGCAGCCCCGAGGCGAGGGCAGACGGGCACAAAGGCCCAGGAACCCCCGCCTCGCCCAGACCCCGCTTCTGGAAAGTTCTGCTGGGAGCTGAGCAGGGAGAGCGGCGCTCGGCAGGAGCCCGGGGGGCCCAGAGCAGGGCCCCGGCAGCCCCGGCCCAGGGCAGGGCTCTGTCCGCCCCTCCGCTCCCCTCCCCTCCCTTCCCCGGGCAGGCCGCGGTACCTGTGCTGTCAGCCACGTTCCCCACGGAGGTCGCCATCGGGAAGCGGGGCCAGTGAGGCTGTGGCAGAGGCAGCAGAAGGGCCCGGGGGGGGCTGCGGCGGGAAGCACAGGACCGAGCAGCTCACGGTCTCACTGTCCCAGCGCCCAGGCGGCGGCTCCCGAAATGGCGGTGCCAGCGAAGTGCCGAATGGCCGCTGCCGGAACTACCTCCCCCCCGCAAATAGTCCGGGCGGAGCCGGCCGCAGCGCCCCGCGGCGGCCGCTGAGCGCCCAGGGGCGGATCACCGGAACTTCCTCCGTCTCCTTCCGCCGAGCCCGCCCTCTCTGAGATCGGAGCCGCGGCTTTGTCAGACC
>WEIS01095331.1:0-23067 GCA_013389965.1 Todus mexicanus
AAGTCACCAGAAATAGACTGATGGGGGCAGGTTTCTGGAGGACCCTAGTCTGTCAGGAAGCCCTGCCTAATTGTGCAGGTGATACCAATTTTTACTAGGAAAACTGGAGAGAAAAGCTACAGACAGAAAGGGTTTATTTTTGTTTAGCTGAAGGAAGCAAGGTGTAGGTGGGTATGAGTCTCATGAACAGGTGTGCACAAAAATGTATGCATGATTTAGAGCAATTATGTATGTAAACTTGTTGGGAATGCGTGTGACAGACGAGTGAAGACCTAAGGGGTCACTTGCATATGCAAAATTACCCACTGATTCTTTGGACTCAGTTTTCACACTGTGATGCGACCAGATTAACTCTCACCCCTGTGGAATTGCAATCCTTAGAGGATACTGTGAAGTTTTTCTCTCATCTATTTAAACAAACATTCTTTTTCATCAACTGTGTTGCACACCAAAATGCGAAGGAGAATAAAAATAGCTA
Organism: Todus mexicanus; assembly: GCA_013389965.1. Classification (NCBI taxonomy): domain Eukaryota; kingdom Metazoa; phylum Chordata; class Aves; order Coraciiformes; family Todidae; genus Todus; species Todus mexicanus. The sequence continues at coordinate 479 of WEIS01095331.1, forward strand.
AACGGAACGAGTGCTCTGAGCTGCCTGCCTTGCCATCATGTCTTGTACAGTAGTTAGATATGATTTTTAGAAAAAAAACAGTGGAAGAAATTCAGCGGGAGGCCCTTGTAGGACCTCTCCTAAGCTTGTATAGCTCATTGTTTTCATTTGAAATCTCCTTCTATTAATATTTCATAATTTCAAAGTAGAAAGAAATCCATATGGCAGAAGGATGAGAGTAACAGGATTTTCTCTTTGTTTACCTTTTATGCAAGATAGCTGGAAAGGTAAGGAGGGTTTCTCTGGGAGTAGAGAGGATTTGGTTGACTTTTTTGCAAAGGTTTTCTGTTGTTGTCACTTCTGCATGTTCACTTTCATCCAGAATCTGTTCAGCTTGTATTGTGAACTGAAAGAGATTTTCAAGACTCCTGTAAGGGTCTGAAGCTTATATGATCACAGTATTTTGATATCAGAGGGTCTCACCATTGTTCCACTATTTTTTTAATTTGATTAGCCCATATAAGCCAATTTTCTCAAAGGATTCCTGTTCTCAAAACCTGATTTTTCTCCCAGTTTCATTACATACCTCATGACTGGAGAAGTGAGGCTTCTACATTGCCTTCACTGAAGAAATGTGAAATATCTCAGGAGCATTAGGAAGGCCTCACTTTTTCCATCAGAGCTCAATCTCTCTGAAAACCAGAAGATGCAACCACGAGACTCCCTCCCTAGGAAACCATCCTTGCATGCTCACAGACTTACCTTTTTTTTCTTGGATGAATGTCCAGTGGCCAAATGTTGCTCTTCCTTGTGTTGTGCTGATGCAAGTGAGTGAGACCTTTAGCTTGTTGACTAATCATAAAATACATTTTATTGTCAGGGTTCAGAGAAATCTCAGCTAAGGAAGCTTCTCAGAGCAATGCAGCTACTTGAAGCTAAGTATCTGCAGAGGAAATATTTTACTGTTCTATGGGCCATCAGATTCTTAGGTGGCAAACGGTTTGACAGTGCTGACGCTGTGGATGGTCCCAACACGCTCACTGACTGGAACAGGTCCCTTCCTGCTCATTCCCCCATCCTTTAGACAAGGAGGCCAGGACACAGAGTGGTACTGGCTTGCTAAGGTTCACAGAGCTTATCTGTCATGCAGCTTTGAATCGCAGCACTTGGTCTCAGCAATCTGCTCTTCTCTTCTCAAATGAGAGTAACACATGTTAACACACATATTCATTTAAATCCCAGTCCCTGACATGGATTTACCAACAGCGTTTCATCTTGTCCTGGCCATTATTCCCACACATGCTCTTTTTTTACCCCTCATATAGGACAGAGTCATGCACCAGCACAGTCTTGCATCAAACCCTGAGTAGCTCTGCACGTGTCCAGCTTGACATGTGGGAGTTCCGCAGGGGATGTATGTTTATGGAAGATTAGGGACTTGAAGTAGGTGGCACTTCATGATTTCACTGACCGAATCTTTCAAGCTACCTTTGCAAATTACCCGTCAGGACCTTACTGCATTTGTCTGGAGGTTGCCCGAGTTTTGAGTGTTATTGAATGTGCAATGAGTTCTTGTTATCCTGACTCGGAAATTGTTTTCTTTGAGGTTTGATACCACAGTTTCTGCTGGCTTGTGATGCTAGTGCATTATGTTGTTATCATGTGCTTATATTCTTATCCTAAAACCACAATAAATAAAAAATCTTCAGTGCAGAGAATGAGGACAAATCATACAAGCCTGCCTGCTAAATTACTTTCTGCTCCTGTGGTGGCTTCTCTGTGACTTGATTAAAAGACGTTGTCAGTGCACGCTCATCCTGTAACTGCCTCCCCTGTCCCCTGGCTAGGTATAAATAAAGGCTTGTCAGGTTCTCATACAGCATCTTGTTTAACCTCTACAAGGACCAATATTTACTCAGAAATTCAAAACAATGCATTTAGCCTTCTTTTACTGGAGGGCAACAGGAGTACAAAGTGGCCAGCCGTGTCCACGGCGTGTCTGCTCTCCCCGTGGGGTTTCCCTTTCATTTATCTCGTCTGCCTCCTTTTATTTGATGTAAGAACTGAATTATGAACTGCTCAGAAATTCCAGACCCATTACCACAGCCTGCTTTGTGGAAAGCTCTCTTTTAGGTGTTCAGCGATCACCTTTCTCTTACACCTCGGAATGGAGCTGGAAATGAGACATTTGCTGTTCTCTGTTTGCCAGAGTTGAGTATTGTGATAGCAACGCTCACAAATCTACAGAGTTGTGTCCGTGCTTTTGTTATGCAAACCCTTTTCTCTGGTTCCTCTAACTTTTGCTGTTGCTGTTGTTGAGACCATAATGGATTTAATCATGCGCACGGGTAAAACAGTGCAGAAGAAAAAGCATGGAAATTCTACATGTTAAAACCAAAATTCGCTTATTAAATTTAAGATAATAAGAATATTGCCCTGTATTTCCCCAAAATTTGCGGAAGAAGGATTAAAATCCTTACACGGGCATGTGAGTGGGATTGTTTTCTAAGAAGTGCCTTTTTACTAAAAGAAAAAGGAATTTCTCCTCTGAGACAGTCTTTATCACGCAGCCTGGACTGAAAATATGCAACTTGAAAAAGCCACTGAGTTATACAACAGCAAAAAAAAGAGGTTATAGTACCTTTGCATTGTCTAGATATAGAAACAGACCCTTCTGCCCATTCTTTTGTTCCCTGTATCCCTAGAGCCTTCCCCCCACGTTCACCGTGATGCTTCTGCAATCTCTTTGAGCTGCCGTGGATTGATACCACCCTGAGTCCGTCTCATTGCTGCACTCCAGCCCTGGCACTGCAATCCACTCTACTTGCTTTTCTTTACCCCAACCATTGTCTGTCCCCAGAGGCACTGGCACACCAGTGCACTGGTCAGGCTCTGGGCTCCAGGCTGGAGTTAGCAGTTCTGAGCTGAGCTTGAAGAACAGAGATCACAAGGGGCAGCTGGCACAGCACAGCATTAGACGTAGGACAGAACAAAAATATTGGTACATCTAATATCTCACTTCTTTTGAAGACCTGAGTTCCTTTTGGAAACTTGGATTCACACCTTGAACCTCCACTGCTTAGACCTTTAATTCGTGTATGACCAAGTAAAGAGGGGATGACAAGGAAAAACAGTCGAGTTGGGTAGAGATATTACCTGACAAATAGGGAAGCCAGACTCAGTTCCCTCCTCTGTCTTAGGAACTCAAACTCATGTCTCCCACCTTACAGGGGGGGAGCTGGCCTCAATAGCCTTAATGTGGACATCATCTTTTGAAGTTGAACTGTTCTGCATGGCAGTCATGGAGCTAGAAGATCAGGAGAGCAGATCCATCATGTCCCACAAAATCATCTCTGAGGGTGGGAGAGGGCCTAAATTTTGATGCCATCTGTGGAGCTGTTGGGCAGTAGGTATCTATTTTGGAGAAAACAACTGTTAGAAGGAAGTTGTAGCCCCAGGACATCCCTCACAGGAGAAGCAAATGGGGAAGTTGAACATGCAACAGCGAAGGAGAAGAGCACAGGGCTTGGTTTAACTGTGGATCCCAAGGGGTCTTCTGGAGCACTGAGACAAGGCAGGAAATTCAGAGGTGTGAGACAGTATATGATAGTGGGGAAGCAGCAGTCAGCCTAGCCAAGGGGACTTAACAGTGCTGAGGTGTACTTGGAGGCATCCTTTTTCTGCTGGTTACCATTAAGGACTGTGGCTGTGGTGCCACTTCACTTTTTAACCTCACTAATGATCCAACCCCCCGGTGCATGCTATGCTGTGTGCTGGATGTGCATCTAGTTAAGCTCCCTTGTGATAAATCAGGCTGACAGGAGGGTCTGCGAGAAGTCTGGAAATCACCCTCCTGCTCTTTTATCTGAAATTCTTGGTGATATTCTCAGTATGTGTTCAAGAAAGGTTTGATGGAAAGGCTAAGGCCATCATTCCCTGAAGATGAAACAGGCTTATAGGTGACTGGCTGAGATCCTGGAGGATTGACAGTTTTGAGGCTGCCAAGGTTTACTTTAATTACATATATCGTCTAATTAATGTAACGTGAGATATATGTATATAATTAATAATGTTAGGATGTCTAGAGTCTTGTATAAGTTAATAAATAACCCAAATTAGTAAATAAACACATGGGGCTACTCATAAAGAGAACTGCAAAGCAACGCAAGGAGGGGGCTGCAACTTCCTGCACATGCAGTCAGAAGAATCAGGTTTTATGAATTACCTGAAGAATGCCATTTGATCGTAGGGGTGAATGAAGACATTCCTAGTGATCCGTGATGCCCTATGTGATTTGTGTACCACAAGTCTGAAGAAGACCATTCTTTTATGTGTGGACGTAACAGCTGAAATTAGGGGAAATATCTCTGGTGAAGATTTCGGAGGTAGAAAACTGGCACACTGGAGGTTGCTTCACCGTTGCCTTCTGGAATATAACAGCTGGAAATGAGATCTAAACGTCAAGTCTCTGCATGATGGGGTTGTACTTGGGCTGATTTCAGGTCCCAGCTGGTAAAATGGGTCTGGTACAAAGCTTGTTGAACAACTGCATGGCAGTCAGAGAACAACTATAGATCACTTGTGAAATACAGCCTGATCTGCGTATTTTCTGCTAAATAGTCTTTTATAGTTTAAACATTTTTTAAGGCCCCAAATCTGTTAATGATATACAATACACAACCTAGATAGTTAAATGAGTAAATCTACATTAGCATTGCCTTTATTCCAGAGAATATCAGTCTTGCCCTGCCTACATTCAAGCTGTGTTTCTATATCAATCACATGAAAGGACCCATCCAGCTTTCTTGCTGGAAAACATTTACTTAGGATTTTATTGGTGCTACTACAGAAACTGTCCTGCTCATACTGGCAAAGCAAAGAGGAAGATAGTTTTACAGATAGACCCTTGTGAATGTCTGCGTGTTCTCCCACGTTAAGACTGAATTAGAGGAGAACTGACGGGAATTTTCAGTGTCATAAATTTCTGGTCATGGGAAGCTGTGCAAAATTAAGATGCAGAAAGGATGGCTACTTCACAGCCGTGAGCAGAGGTCCTCCAGCTAGACTTTCTTGCCTAAAGAGAAGAGGAAGATTCACCTCCACTGCCCCTAAACCAAACAGATGACAGGAGCGAGTAAGCAAAAATATATTTAAACTGAAGGGGAGAGATTTACGTAGGAGTTGGGGTGTGGAAGGAGACCACAAGGTTACAAAAGACCTTCGCTAAGTGGAGCAAGGGGAGAGAAAAATAGATTCATCCTCTTAAATCTGCAGTGAGTCACCACAGGTCATGTTTTATGGGGATTTTATTGCATGTTTTGTGTGTACTTTGGAGAATAAAACCGTATGCATCTGATTAGATTACTTAGTACTAGGAGTATAAGGTAAGAGCATAAATTGAATGCAATTATTTTTAAAGGAAATTATATTCCTGCTGCTCTCTGTCTGTCTGCTGTCCTCTATCTTTTTATTGTCTCTTTTATCTTGGTTCTAAGATGGCTTTCACACCGTATCTACCTTGCAATCCCCAGGTTTGTATGAAGGCAATTCACAGCTCAGTGCATTGCCTGTCTTCTCTGATTGTTTACAACTGGTTTATTAACCAGGCTTTGTCTTGGACTATCTTGGCTTCATCAGGAGGGAGGGGGAGAGTGCAGTTGTTCATTTTGCATTAAGCATGTGTGCTGATGTGGAAATATCCAACCATACCCCTCAGCGGAGATATCTGTGTTAAAATGAAACCAACTTTTATAGGAAAAAATTAATTTATTACCAATGCAAGGTTATTACTTGGACCATATAATCCTGTGTAAGTATGTGATATTGCCTCCACCTAAGAGTCCTGTATTCCTGATTAAAAAGTGCCAGAGGGGAGTATATGCCTTGCAACCACTTATCTGCCCCGTTTTCAATTTCACCTGCTACAATATTCCATTTGAACTCTTTCTCAGAATTTTCCAGCTGAAGTGAAATATTTGACTTTCGCATTGGGCTGCAATTTTGGGGTGAGAGGGCAGGGACTTGAGAAATTTCTTCCTTTTCCCTGCTGCCTACCTTCCTTCCCCTAGAAATATGTTGCCGTAAGTGCCTTTGGCAAAATAATGATTAGCTATAATGAAGATCTGTCTGAGAGAGATTACTGCCTTTATGAGGTGGCATTTTTCAATGTGACTGTGCCTGTACCTTCCAGGCAGTTTGCTTTCTCTATCCAGAATGATATTTATTTATTTTGTTGTATAGTTTTAGATACCTGCACTAAGCCAGGCTGATTTATTCATATTATTTAAGTAGACACAATGTGGAATGCATTGAACCACATTTTCTAACATTATATATTAACATCTTCGTCCTCTAAAATAAAGAACCCATGGATAACTATCCACTTGCTCCCCAGATTCCCAAGAAGACAGTTAACGCTTTGAAACAAGACTGGAAGACTATGTTGCGAGGCATATCTAGTCCAATAACTTTTGAATCTCCCCAGACTTGTTTCGCGGGGTATGATCCATCTCACCTTACTTCAGGCAATCTGCAGCGTAGATGTAGACATTGGAGATAGTTGTCATGGGCACTTTTTCCAGTGGAGATCTAGACAAGAGCATCAAGGGAGTCTGGGGCAATTAGTCTGATACTCGAAGTATGAATTGTGCGTGTGACTCCATTGGCTCTGTTGCCTACATCTCCATGTCTGTTGAGAGGGCCATGAACAATGGGCCCAGCTGTAGACATCTGCACCAAGTCAGATGAGTCCCAGTCCTTATGCTTTACAAAAATCTCAGCCTGTAACTCTGCAGATATCTTTCCACCTGTTTAACTCCTTTTACTCAAAACCACTGATTCACTACTTCCTTTACTGAGTTGCTGTGAGCAACAATATCATCTCACCAGGGCTCTTCAACTGACGTGTTCAACATGTATGTGTCCTTCCTCACATGTTGAGTACACAAGTCTTGCACCTTTTTCTGCCTTTCCATGATACAGGCTTTTCAGGTCATTCTCATAGCCAAAGCTCTTTTTCTGTCTCTCTTCATCTCACATCTTTGCCGCTAGAGCTTCATTTTCTTTGCCGTTGACATGACCAGGCCTGTTCCTTTTAGAGCATTTGAGGAAAGATTGTAAACAATCTTCAGATTGCCCAACTTTATGAATCTCTCTGTAGCCCACATTCATTCTGCATCATCAAATATGATACCTGCATCCGCATTCTGAGTCTGTGAAAACCTCTGTGTTTCCTGTCCACCGATTTTTAGTCAGTACTGGTAACTGCTGAAGAAGCTGCTGCGCTCAAACATCCTACCTGAGATACCATATCTGCTTAGAGACCGTCTCTTTCCTTTTCAGTCCAGCGCTTTCCTTTCCCACGCTGCTTGTTACACTTGGGGAATTATGTCTATAAGCATCTCTAAGAACACCACATAGTTCTCTGCACTCCATCTGGAAAACTCCCTTCCACATCTGACATGGGCTCACAGGTAGCTCTAGGAGACCTGTGCTTAAACACAAGCTGCGTCACCATTGAGACACCTCCATGTCCATGACTGACGTGCATATCTGTACCTTTGAGCTGCCTGTCTCCTTGGAGGGGTAATGTCATGGTGATTTCTCCCCTTGAGTCCGGCAGCATTTTGATCATATGTAGTAGTCTTCGTCTACATCCATTTTCACTGAAACCCTGCAGGACCCCATTACAAGCTCAGTGTTCACGTTTGCTGTTGCTCGATCAAACTTTATTCCGACTTGCATTGCCTTTCCCGTGCTCACCCTTTCATTTTCTGAAGCTGCAATTCTCCCAACGCCACACACTCACACCCACACACGCTGCAAAAAATACGGAGAAACAATTTACTTTTTCTTTCAAAACATGGGTACACGCAGGTTTGACCACTTCTTCGCCTTTTGAGAGTATCGCTTTGTTAACATCATTTTCAATAGAAGTCTTTCTCTGTGCTTTTACAGGTCTGGCTTTTGTAACCTTCTGCAGTATGTTCTTGGACTTTTGTGATTTTAACCAGATCCATTATTATCTAAATACTGGGGAAGCAGGCAGGGGTGGGAAGAGAGAATGACAGGTGACCCCTTAAAGTGCTGTTCTCAGTAGCTCTTTACAATTTACATTACGAACAGCAGGGAGGACAGCTTTCATGGTAGATCTGAGCCTGCGAAAAGAGAAGTTATGGTGCGTAGTCTTAAAAAAAGGGGGACTGGTTCATATCCGTCACCATCAGTCTTGGCATTTCTGTTTGCACACCGCGATCCTGTTGTGCGCAGTCTAGACAGGCGGGTGTCGGGTTTGCCCCTGCTGCTTTACAGACGTGCTGGCTGTAGATTGCTTGTGAACCAAATCTCTTTAGGTGTTTTGGGATGCACAAGGCTTAAGATCTTAAAATGCTGCTCTCTAGAGTGCGTGTTCCTATTAATGGGCCCATAAAGAGCCCCTTATTTATTATTGTCTAATTATATGCAACCTGTTGCTGCAAAAGAGCTGTGCATAATGGCTTTTTATTTCGGTGCTGGCTTGCGTGCACGTGTATTTAAAAGACACATTCAGGGTTTAGCAAATTCTGTGTTACTGATCGTTCCGAGTGACTTTATTTTCTGTTGTCTTTTCTCTAAATGTTCTTTTGATATTTAGAGTGTTAGTGATGATATTATTACATTGCTGTTAGCTATTGAATGAATGATTGCTGTTGTATTCTGAATGTGCTGATGCTGAAAATCTGCGATATAAATAAACTTCCTCTGGTAACATCATTATAATAGCACAAGCAGCAGAAATTTATGGAAAGAACAGATTAAATGCTTAGACTTAAATTCTTCAGTGTGCAACTCTGCTTAAACTGCTGTGTCTGAATTTTGGGTTGCTGAATCAGGTGGAAAAAATCAAACTGACACATCGCTTGTCTGTGCATTTTTACTATGATATATTATGTTACTAAAAGAAAAAGTTCAAAAGCTACCATTGATAATCTTGGCTAAAACTTGGAACATAAATTATTAAGATCCGTGGTTTCTTTTCAAAGTGGCCTGGGACTTAATGCGTATATCACAGAAAGGAAATGTAACATCAATATGTACTTATGCATTATAACATGAGACTTTTTATGTACGTAATAAAGCATTCACTATGTAACTGTTTATCTAGGCAACAGATAGGAAGGTTGAGAAATTCGCAGTTAATCATATTTATTTAGCTAATTAACAACTAATAGCATTAATCATAAAATTCATGAACATTTGGAAAGTGATTTAATATTGAATATGAATACTGTTCTCAAACTTGCTTTCCAAAGTATATTTTGTTTATTTATATTCCTAAAATCTCCCGAGATACCCACTCTCAGTATTTCACGTACTTATCCCATAAATTGAAAATGCGGTATACAAAGTACCATTTCAAGAATTTACCAGAGATACACACACCTCCACTAACCAGCTCCAATTATCATGTGTAATCACTTCTAGGCTAGGGAAATGAGACTCCCAAAGTCAACGTTGCTTATCTCTGGATTGCTGTAGTCGCCTACACTTTATGCAGAGCTTCAGGATTTCACAGAAATGGGTTGAAAGGTAATATTATAATTATGCAATAAGATTAGTGCACTGGTCCCCAACCTTTGCAGCCTCTTGGCAGCAATACTGAGCAAGTAGTGTTGTACAGTGGGATCATAATTTGTTCCTCCTGTCAGCCTTAAATGTTAACTCCTTAATTCCCTGTAGCTGGGGGCAACGCCGTCCGTTAACAACCTGCTGGGAATTAGTGAGAAAGCTGAAGACATCACCGGCGTCTGGGTTTCTAATTCAGTAGGTTTGTTCTCTTCCTTTCGATAACTTTTTTACGACGAGTTTAATAGTGCCCAGTGAGACTCACTAATAAATGAATGAGCGTTCATTTCCTGCACAGGTTTTGTCAAATTTACCTTATTATCTCCCAGGTTCAGACTAAGAGTAATAGAGTGGCAAGGCTGGTCTTAGAAGATCGAGGAGAGGGAGGTGTGTCTCTCGAGGGGAAGAGCAGGAAGATGTGCATAAAGGCAAACTGAAAGCACAGAATTGAAAAATAAAATCAAATTGCCTCTTACCTATATTTTTCAAATGTTTATTTGTAACTATGTTTAAATAAATCGAAGTAAATGGCTGAACTCAGTGGGTACGCGAAAGCTGAAGTATATAATCATTCACAGAAAGCGTTACAGCAACACATTAGCAGTGCTGTGGAAACGGCTGTGTAGGAGGCATTTTCATCCCAAATTCTTTTTTTTTGTTGTTTTAGTTATTTGTAATTGTTTCAGGAAAAAAATACATCCCTTCAGGGCTTTGGACTGGAAGAGCGGGTGCTTGCTTTCTTTATGGTGGTGCATTTTAAAATTGGCTGTGTTCTCAATGGCCATTGTAGAGTTATCATACTGTGGTACAACTGGTTTACACCAGCTGACTTTTCTTCCAAATGTGCTTTATCAGGTTTGGGGTTCGTTTTTGATGAGCTGAGTGTTAGTTTATTGCAGAAAGGAACGCTTTCTGTCAGAAACTCCAAACTGACTTGGACCTTAATCCTGCAATGATTCACGCACATACCTAATGTGTCCTGTAGAGCAGCCAGTGGGCCTGGAGTCTGTGCTTTGTGGGACCGCCTTCCTCTGGAAATGACAGAGATCTGCTGATGGGAAGCTTTAGCAAAGAGTAGCCACAATTAACAATAACTTTAAATGCTCATTTAAAGTGGGCTGCAAAGCACACAATTAAACACATGCTTGGGTCTCATCATGCTGGGAGGCTGTTTCCAAATGTTCAAAAATTACCTGGGCTTAAAGCTCATACAGATGCTATTAGAGCTGAAGAAACTTGGTGTAAAAATAATGAAGCTGTGTATTTGTTAATGTGCACAATTTGGACCATTTCAACACTGCAGTCAAATTCTGAATGTGACATTTCTCTTAGACACACAGCGAACGATCCTGCAGTTCAGCCATATTATGATCTAAACATAGAGTAATATACTGCGATCTGTAAAATGGTCATTTTAGCTTGCAAGTATTTGTACATTTAAAATTGTGCAGCAGAGAATATAGATAAGGCCTATAAAATTAACCAATTATTCTAGACAGATTGGATTATAACAATTACAGCATTATTTGTAAAGTATATATGCTTTTGTAAACTAATCCAGATACCTAATTTAACAGATAATAGCATTCTTTTCTGGATTTTTGTGGTGGGGGAGTGGGAGGAGAAAGGGGGGAGGCTTTCATCCCTCCTATAGAATACTATAAAGATATTTTAAAGGAGGAATTTTAAACTGTATAGAAAGGTTATAATTTTCTCTGAAGTCATATGAAACTCAGCATGAAGTGCTGATGACTTATTTTCATGTAAATTCTTCATCTTGATGTAATTCATGTGGCATCAGCACTGATAAGTAATCAGACCTTCCTGATAAAATCGAAAGCAGAGAAGAATAAATGAATGCCATGCAGTTAACTCTTCACTGTAAAACCATCATAAAGCATTGGTTTCAACTGTGTCATCCATAAAATATACCAAAAAACCACACGTAAACCAGAGTGACTCGTGAGTCTGACAGCGGCTGATGGTGCTGCTGTAGCACCCAGCGCTACACCGCACAGGCTGCTGTGGGACACAATCCCCCGCAGCCACCTGAGGCTGCCGTGAAGCTTGCTAAGCTTCTGCATGGCACACTGACCTCCGTCATGGGGCAGCCAGGTATTTTAATATCTAATTAAAGTTAAGCATACAGGTAGGCTCACGGACACTGTCATCGCTCAGAGCTGAGACTTCTTTGTTCCGATCCCCAATGAATTTTGTTTGTGTGTGTATCAGTGTTTTCTGCTAGCCAGGGACAAAGACATATTAATACTTACTCAGTCTTTTGTAATATCCTCTGCAATCTTCAAATTAAGGTGCCATGTAAGTATATTGTGGTGTTGTCAGTTGTTCTTGTTATTAATCCTGAAATAATAAAATGTGTATTAGATAGAATCAGGGCAGCTCAACAGTATATTGCAGGCTATAAGCTTTCATTAACAGCTACAAGAATTTTTTGTTAACCCAGTGTGTATAGAGACGAGGGGGAGAGGAGCAGGAGGGAGTGAGATTTGAGCTTGATAAAGAGAGGATAAAACAGGGGTAGGATTTGGATTCTGGTGAGATCTGGCTGCTCTTCAATTGTGTCCATCAGTTGTCTTCTGGCAACACATTGTGCTGCAAGCTCAAGCATAATAGTGGTCCTTTATAATGGTCTTCTAAACATGTGCTCCCTGGGCCAGATAGGTTAATGTGTAATAACTTTCTATTTTTACTATTTTTATGCATTGCTCTCAGCAAATAGGTGAATGCAGAGTGCTACAGAATGCAGCAGCTTTGGTGATTTTTTTCACTATGATTAAGGAATAGTTCATCTATAACCAGAGGAGATCTCAGTCACCAGGAGACTGCAGTAACAAAAAGGGGTATTTAATCATCTGGCTAGGATAGGATCAGGAAAGAAAGCCCATTGTTATTCCTGCAATCTGACTGCTGAGGAGAAGCAGCCAGAAGTGAACCACCAGTTCCTACTTCCATCCCTCTGGCTCCCTCCTTTCTCCATTTTTCTAAATATTTCTTTTGTACCACTTTAATTATGATCAGCAGAGGCACTTGACAGAAGCTCTTTGTTCTGACAGACATGGTGGGTCCTGTGATTTCGATACTCCTCCAGCTGCGAATGACAGAGGAACATTAACAGACACAAGAGCGAGATGATAATCTCAGGAGGTCCTTTCCCCTCACCTAGATGTCACGCACACTTGGAAGGACAGGCACATGTTTTTTTCCCCAAACGCTTTCGGCTGGAGCGGCACGTGAAAACCCCTTTCACGTGTTGGTACACAGCGCCTGGTGCTTTCATGTTCGTCAAAGGCATCTGATGTTGCTGAAGCATCATGACAACTTGGCTGTCTTTGGGATCAGAAGGTTCAACATCTCTTGGGCCTGCTGCATCTGCTGGTTCATTTGGCAAGAGAAGCACTGGGTCGTAGTAATGCCTTCCGCCTCCCAAGTTAAGTAGAAGAATATATTAATTGTAGTTATGTGTTGTCATCTGTACACTCGGGAAACAATTAAGGAAAACCTTCCTAATTTTCTGTGCAAGCTGGGGCTCGGGTGCTCGGTAAGAAACTAGCAAACTGTGACTCCGGCGTTTGGATGTATTTGAACCTTGCATGATTGTTGAGCTGAAAATGAAGCAATTCTTTCTCTCATTCCTTAATTCTGATCTTAACGCTTTACTTGCACAGTTTTTGGAATTTCAGCTTTCTCAGGTTTCCTAAAGTAGCATTGTTAGCATTGTTACGTGGCTTTGTAGAGTCTTTTGTGGGAGATTATATAGGAATCCACCGATTCTCCTATATGAATAGTGCTGCATTTCTTTAGCAACTTTTCTCTTTGATCTACACGCTTCATTTTTTCTCACCAGATTACAAAGAGAAATTGAGTCCAAAAAGTCATGGCCAGTGCTAGACAAGGAAACAGCATGTTGTTAGAGATGTAAAGTCGGAGCAGATCTTTTGCCTGGGCCAGTTCCCTTTGCTTTGGATCAAGGGGGGCTGCAGGGGTTGTGCCAGCACCCAGTGCAAAGCAGAGAGCAGCACATCAGTGCCCTGGAGTGTGCAGTTAAAATGAGTTGAGCTCTGCCAGTTTAAGCAATCAGCCAAACCAGTCTGCCTTCCTGATCAGTTAATGCAATGAGTGTGATTCATAATGTACCATGAAATGAGAAGCTTTTCTGTGGACGTTTAAAAACAGAAATGTAACTGCTTAGATAAACGCTATACAATTGCCTTCAGTTCCTAATCATACGCTATCAACTTCAATTAAGTCGAAAACTGCCATAAGGTTTGACTTTTGTATCTGGGCAGCGTCTTAAATTGGGGTGTTCGTCGTAGGTAAATACAATTTGACCACCAAAACACGTAGAAGAAATGGTACAGGATGATACCAACACATTGCAGCTAATGGCAACTCTTAAAGCTGCAAGACTGGTTTACCAGCGTTCCTGTAAATCAACTTCTCTATCATATTTTAAGTATTCAAAATTTTGTTTTCAGAGCACTGTGGTTAAAAATCCCATTGCAAATGCCAGTTGCATGTTGTAGAATGTCTCAAATGCCTCACTGGTGGTGCTGATGTTTCTTTAGTGTTAATGGCAATATAACTTTGCCAGCAGTAATCGAAATATCCCTTCCAACACATGCAGCAGCTTTACCTAAGCCTATCACTGTAGTAGCCGTATGCTTACTGGGAAAGTGCAGTACCTTATTTCACAGAAAGTTAAAGAATTATTGTCAGTTGAAGTGACAGCGTGGCATATAGGGAGGTGTCGTAGTGAAAAATACATCTGATAGCTTAGATTTGCTTTTTCCTGTTGAGTTTAAATTGTCAACACTCCTTATAATAACAAAACTCTTTGCATGGAGAGGACTATAATTTAATTTACTACTGTGAATATTGATTCCTGGATAGTACACTCTTTATCCTGCAGATGACCTAGATCCTTGGTTCCCTAAGGGCTTTGAATAATAACAGCAGCAAAAGCGTCTGGATTACATAAGAGAATTGATGGAGATTAGTTACTTTCTCTGCTGACATTTTAATTTTATTCATTTAATTTATTCCTCATATTCCTCGTCTTGCTTTGTAAGCTGGAAACCATTGTCAGTTAGATTGGTGTTGATGAGTACTGAGTGTTTTAAATATCATTCTTCCCAATCATATCAAACCTTATGTTCGAAGGAAACCAGAAAAGATGGCCTTCACTCAGAGAAGTGATTTTGTTTCTCATGAATTGAAATAATCCTCAAAGAGGTGATTTAGTCCAAGTCTCTGTATGAGGAAGGTGGTCACTGTGGGCTCCTGACAGAATCTCCTTATAGTGGTCATCATGTTGTTGGGTTGCAGCTTCCTTAGAAGTGATGGGGAGTATTTCCACAAGGCAGGGAAACCTGACAGAGTTCCCCTGGGAATCCACAAAATCCACTACTGCTGAAGGACAAGACCTCAGAATGACATGGGATTCTTGAAAAAATAGGAAAAGGCAGTCAGGAAGGAAAGAAGATGGTGGAGGGAGAGAGAGAAGAAGGATGTGGGAAGGAGGGTGGGAAAGGTGTATCATTCTGCTTTCTGAATCTCTAGTGTTGACGGTGCACATGGACCAAATATTCAGGTTTTTGAAGGCTTTGTAGCTATAGGGACCAGAGATCAGTTAGGGTATTGGAAGCCTAAGAGAATTATCAGGTCTCTCAAAATGTGGTAGATTACATCTGGAAAACCGGACTAGAACACGACAAAACAGCATAGTTTTGGCGTTTAACAGCAGTTACTTCAGCAATCTTTTTGGCCGTGTTTCCTTTGCCCAGTGATTTTGAGCCACTCTAAGGCGATTAGAGCAGCTCGTTACGGACGCTGAGGAGCTGAGAAGGCGAGTTGTGTTCCCTTTTGAGAAAACTGTCACTATCTCTGCGTGAGCTCAGACGGAATTGAATAAAAGTCTGGTTTGTGCTGAGAGTAGCCAGCGAGCCCTCTTTTTGCTGTCGGTGGCTGTGGGTTAGTGCAGGCAGCTGGGGGATCTGAAGCCTGTTTCCTCCGTCTTGCAGCCGTCTGCTCTGTGAGCTGAGTTGCAACAGAAGGTATTGTATATGTACATTAAAGACCTGTTTTCCCTGTCCCCTAAGCACTTCTGAGCTGCCCACCAATGAAACCTTTGCCTAATCTAGTGGCTGTTTTCTCCCTCGGATAGTTTCTATTCAAGGACCTAAGTAACTAATACTTTAAAGCTAATGAAAATCTTTCACCATTCTTATTAGAAAGAAGAAGGAAAGATGTAATTGCCCGGGTAGAGTTTGTGGTGGGCACATTTATTAGCATAGATAATGTCCTAACTGTAATGGATACATAAAATCACTTTTATGTAAAAATAGAATTCTCAGAATATCATTAAGTTCCTGAAAGTTATGTTTGAATTTTGTCTAAAATGAGACAGCAAATCTGACAGTTCAGCTCTGTATCTGTGCTGGACATACAGGGAGAAAATTATTGTATGTGCACAGTGATAAACCCTCTTAACCCATCTCTGTCTGACACCAGGACTGAAATATGAGATTCTTTGAATAATTGGAAGATATTTTTGTTGAAAATACGATTTTTAAAGTATTAATAATAGACTTTTAGGTCAGAAGGTTAGGTGGTTAGATAGCTTGTTTATCTACCAGGAGGGCCAGTATACTTGACCACCAGTTCAGTTTCCAAGCAGATAATGACCCCAAACATTTTTAGCAATAGTGTAAACATTTAAGAAATGGTATAATTAAATCTGAAAAGAAAATCGGGATGAAGCAGCCCAGATTTTACTCATAGCCTTAGCCATTTGGAGCAAATGCAGATTTTACTTCATTCAACACAGTCGCTGCTGTTCCTGATACATGTCCAACACTTCATGTTGCACATTATGTTCATACAGCACGATCTTCAGGCACAGAGAGAAAAAAACTAACAGGTTTTAGATAGGTGTGGTTTCTCAATTAAGTGTTGCGTTTTGAATCATCAAATATATTTAAATTTCAGTCTTGGCAGTACTCAGTGTTATTATTGGACTCAAAATCTAGGTCAGCCTCATGAAAGATAGTGGGATAGGGGCATGGTAGCACTGGGCAAAAGCATCATCCATTCAGGCTGCATCTGAATATGCAGAGCTTCATATGAATTTTTACTGCTTTAAAGAAAAGGGTTAAGGAAAAGACAGAGATGTTTGGCAGTGGAGAAAAAAAAAATCTGCATTTGTAACAGGATTTTGCAATTTAGCCCATATGCTAATGGCAAAATGAGCCCTTAAAGTATTCTTTTCTACCATACTTCGTTAATGGCTACTGGTTAATAAGGCTAGTCTGATTTCAATAGTTGCCTTAATTTAAAATGCTACCTTGATTTTCACAGCAATGGCTCTTACTCCATGAATAAATTATTACTTTGTCACTGTTTTTGTCAGCACTATTAACTATGGAATATATTCTGGCTGGTCATTTTAAGTGTCTTCCTTATCAGTATTGTGCCTGGCATTCATTATCCTCTTATCTCTCTGCCATTTCTCTCAGTAGAGAGGTAATGGATTGATTACTTTCACTGCTATATTGGTCAGGATGTACAACAAATTCTCTTCAGCTCTACAGCTCATTCATCATGGATATCCTTTAATCCCCCATCCCTGAGTTTAAACGTTTCATTCTCTTCATATATATTGGAAATTATTAGCAAAGACAAGATTCCAAGCAGTGCATCTTTCATCACTCATTTACTGTAAAACGTAGCCACTGAAAATCCAGGGGGAGGTCTCTCAGTTATAGTGCTCAGGGTGGTTTCAGTGCCAGAGAACCACTAATTCAGCATCATGTGCATGTTCTGAAATACTGACTTCTACGTTGCAACTGGAGAATCATTGAAAAGAAAAACCACAAAAAATGTTCTTTGTGACATGATGCTCCCCAATATGCTGGACATATGTATGTGCAGTAACTGAATCTCTGCTATATGGGTAAATACTTTTAACTCATAGATGGCATTTTGAAATGAAGGCAGGTTTCTGATAAATAATTGTGTGCTGTGCATAGTACGTGCGTATTACGTGGAAAACTCTGTTAGAGCAGTCTGAGTGGGAATCACAGGTTTTCCTCATCTGGCAGACCTCTAGCAACTGGACAACAGAGAGTAGGAGTGCTTTCCTTGGCTTTTCTAAGAAACTTGGTCTTCCTGGCAAAACTATCAACGCAGAACAGTCCAGCAGGCATCAACGTTTTGTCTGGAAGGACCTTGAGGAGGTACAAAGACAGTAGAAACTCTACAGGACAAGCTGAAATGAAAATTATACAGAAAGACCCTTTTAGAGATAAGGAAAGAATAAGTTTCTGCCTTAGGTATATGAAGGACACACAAAGGCTCTGTATTGCAAGGGAGGTTCCCCTAAATATAGCCACGGAGAAGATGTAGTTCTGTGTCACTAACTGCTCATCTTCCAGAAGGTACATTTGCTTCCCTTGTCATTGACACTGTTTCTGATACTGATGCTTATCAGTCCAGTCTGCACACAGATGCTGATGTGAGGTTATACTAGCGTCCCTTGTGCAGAAAGTGCTTACCCTGCACTTTTTGAAGGTATCAGCTTCATCCTAGGAACAGACAAACCTGACTCCAGAACAAATGGAGGAAAAAAATATTCAGTATCTTCCAAACAAGTATTAGTCAAATATGCAGAAGGGCACCAGTTACTGCGAGGTATTTGACTCTGAGGAGCAAAACCAGAAATCACTGATAGTCCTGTGACTCAGTCCCAGTGACAATCAAGCACCTCCTGAGCCTCTTGCTGATGAGGCCTTCTTGCAGTACAGTGAAATTCACGAACAGCCTCTCTAATGCTTTTCAGAGAATCATAGAATCGTTAAGGTTGGAAGCGACCTTGAAGATTATCAAGCCCAGCTGTCTACGTTATCATAACTACTAAATCATGTCCTGAAGCGCCACATCTACACGTTTTTTGAACACCTCTAGGGCTGCTGATTCCACCACCGCCCTGGGCTCTGTGTTGCAAGGCCTCACCACTCTTTCAGTAAAGAAATTTTCCCTAGTATCCAACCTAAACCTCCCCTGGTCATCTGAAGCCCATTGCTTCTCGCCCCGTCACGAGTTACCTGGGAGGAGAGACCAACACCCATGCCCTGGTCTCATCAGGCTCCTCTCTCCTCATCACTAAAGCTCGAGATCTTTTTCAGAATTATCCTGAACTGCTCATGACTGATAAGAAAGAAGGTGAGAAATTAAAAAATAGGTAGCTTTACAGTGACCTAGAAGAGCATCAAGTGCATTTAAACAGGGTGGTGGTATTCATGTGTTTGTTTTTAAATAGAAGAGGCACGATATCAATCAATTAGAATGATGAGTCATCTAAGACGCTGTCCGTGATCAAGTGAAAGCAATCATGATGCCTGTGAATAGGAAAGAAGCAAGGAAATCTTCAAGGCTGTTAGAGAAGGACCTGCATTTGAGCATATATCATAGGATGCTCCAGCAGGCTGCAGAGAATAGATCAAGCACAAGTGACTCACTGTTCAAAGATGCAAAGAGAGAAATTTCTCTTTTTTGTTTGAAGCATAAATAGTAAAGCACCAAAATATTTCCACTAGTGTCTCTGCCCACTGTAAACCACAGAACTGCTGCATCAAGAAAAGGAAGAGAGTGCTTGCTTCTGATGGCAACGCGCTTCCTAATGTGATGAATTGCAACAAAAATATATTGCATGTGATCCTTTAAGACTGTCTTGCCTTCTCAAATAATTAATTAATTGATTGAATAGAAGTCACTTATTATTATCCTTGTATTCAGTCTCTGGGGAGACGAGACACTCCAGAAGGAAGATTGTATCCCTTCAGCCAGGTAGTGACATCTCTGTAAGCAGCCCCTTGCCTCTTTGACATGTTCTCTTAGATGTCTTGTCAAGAGTCTCTGCCTCTGACATCTCTTTTAGATGTCTTTTGTAGTTGCTTTAAATGGAACATGGGCAAAAATTAAGTTCTCATCCTTCCCTCTCTCCCTGTTATTGTTATCAACCTTCCCCATCTCTCAGCAGTCGACGCGTTCATAGTTACAGTTGTGAATGTTTCACTTGCCAGAATTTGTCTGGTTGGATCAACAAGGTTTTTGTCACTACTCTAGAAGTAATCAGGAAGGACAGATTTCTCAACCGGAGAGAGACACACAAGGAAATCCAGACCCGTGTTAGGATTTGGGAAGGTTGCTACTTAAAGAGAGAGGACTTTAAGTAGGGTAGTAGAGCTGAACAGAGGGGATAAAAAGAGGAGTATTTCTCTGTGCTGTTTTAATTTCTATTGAAACTATTAATAGCCCAGGCTTTTCTCATTTCCTGCGTTTTTCCTAGTGTTGTCCCTTCCTGCTTTTCCTTCCACCAGATTGAAATAAAGAGTTATTTGTTGTCTTTAGAAATGGCATTTGTCCTCTATCACAGTATTTGATTTCCTGGCACCTTTTGCTCAGCTCTGAGGTTCACAGCGTGGCTAAAGCTGTGTCTCGGTGACCCCACCGTATTGTAGTACAACACTGGAATTCTTTCAGGTACGCATGAGAGAGGGAACTGCTAAAAGAGTTTGATGTTGCATTCTCCCACAAAGAGCACTCTTTATTTCAGCCGATCAGTTATTTAACATTTGACAGCCTCCAAAAGGAAGGGAGGGTTTTCCATACGCATAAATGCATTCTGAAAGGGAGACATTGAGCCTGTATTACCGTCAGGCAGTCCACCTATCCACCTCATTCGCCTGTTTTCTGCTAGTATTTAAACCATTTCAAAACCAACACTTACAGAAGTCCTGCTTTCAGTCTGCCCAACCTTTGAACATGTCTTTCAGGCTCCAACATTCAACCAGAAATTAATTATACACTGTCTTTAGGGAAGGTATCCCCCAGACTTTGCTCCTCTGGACCCGGGACAGGGTTGATGTTGTACTCTGGAGTTTGGTGTGGGCTAGCACTTGGGACTGAGAGCTGAAGGGTTGGTGAGCAGGGAGCTTCAGCCTCACAAGCAAGACGCCCAGTGAGTTTTTGGGTGTTCTACTGTCAGGCAGTGCTGGTGCACACGCTTTCTATGTTACCCTGAAGCTGATGTGCACCCAGGTCCTTGGGCAACTTGAATCTTCTCCTCGGTGATTACCCTTCTGCTTGTACTTTTGGCTGAACTCAAGTATCCTATTTCTGTTACCTACACCAAGATCACTTGAAGCTCAGCTGCCATCCTCTGATTTCTTATCTGGAGGGGCACCCACCATTGTGGTATTCCCAGCTGACTCGTGCAAAATAAGGCTGGTTTTTGGCAGTTTGAGAGCGAGGAGCATCTCAGTTAGCATCTTTTCTGAATTGCTACCTCTGCCGTGGATTACCTCTGTGACCTTAGTTTATTTTGATAATTCCATGCAAAATATGTTCAAATAGATGTGTCAATTTGTCATCATGAGCCCTTAATACTACTCTTATAGGGCATCAAGATCAGTATTGAGAGACTAAATATTAGCTTACTGTATTTTTCTTCCATATAACTCTTGTGCACTTATTTAACGATTTGAGTCATTTTGCATATTCCTGCTTTTGAGTATCTTGTGAGTAATACGAGATTAAATACTAAAACCAAATATGAATATAGCAAAAATTTAAATGTTAAATGGCTGAAGAAATAATAGCCAAATTTCATTGAAAATGCACTATTTTCAATAAAGTAGCTTAAAATATGAATGATTTCCTTATCAACATTTATATTAAAATACGGTACTTAATTTCTGATTGTTTTTATTTTGATTAGAAATGCTAATTCAAATAAATTTGAGCTGAGAAAACATTTTTCAAAACTTGCAATTGAAAAGAAATCCACAACCATCACTGAATAGGATATGGGAGAATTAATGAGATCATTCTTAAAGGATGTTGAAGATGAAAAGCTGAGCAAGGCGCTGCCAAGTATTAGCACTATTCTTTAAAAACGTGAAGTACAATATTGCCTAAGTTTTCACCCAACGTTTTAAAATGTGGAGGGGGATGCTGATGTTTTTTATAAACTGATTTTATTACAGGGGCATTTTGCTATTAGGTGATTTGTCATGCTGGAAAAATACTCTCATTTTTTCATTTTTGGATTAGACTGAGATTTAGCTTCGGAGATTTCAAGATTTTGGAGGTTTTGGTTTCCTAGCGCTATCCAGGGTAATTCTCCCACCAATTTCACAGGAACAAGCGCTGTATCGAGTGTTTGCAATGTGAAGTTTGAGAAGGCTATTATCAAACTCTGAAAAAAAAAAATATCTGAACTTCTGCTTTATAATAACTTTTTAATACAGTATCAGAAAGATGCAGAAGATCTGCCCGGAGACTGACATTTAGCTATTGTGCTCTTTTAAATTAAATGACAGCTCGTACGGGCGTTCTAGGGCTAGGTGTAGAATCCTGTTATTTAAACATTGTCAAAGCTTGGGTTTAATTAACTCTAATTCAGTGTCGTTTCCCCATCCTTGCATACTCCTTCTGTCTTTCTTTCACTGGCTCTCTGTCTTTTCTTTCTGCTGGCCTTGAAAGGCTTTGGAGCGCCTGTCAGGGTTACAGTGTGATTTCAAATGCCTCCGTGCCTGTTGCTGGGTGGAAAGAAAATTACGTCCTGGCAGAGCAGCAATGAAGCATTTCATTGTCAGCCGGGAGATTGGAGTTGCAGGGTAAAGCTGGAGTGGTGAGTCCCAGCTTGGCTGTGGCTCTTCACGTTTCAAAGGATGTTTGTGTGGTTTCTAAGGCAGATGGAGCTGCATTGCTTCTCTGATCAAGTTTGTGCACTTGGACTTCCAGAGCCAGAGTGAACACGTTGCTTGGTGACTTCTCTATCGGGTGGTGGAGGTTGCCCCATGCCTGTCCTTAAAATGTCTTGGGAAGGGGGCTGTACCAGCAGGGTCAGGGGCTCTGGGATCACAGCCCAGCCGTGATGAAGGATGCGATTGGGGCTGAGTAGCCGCTCCTAAGACAATGGCAGG
>WEIS01095331.1:23959-34971 GCA_013389965.1 Todus mexicanus
GTCCCATAGATTACTCACACAGTAATGTCAGCGCCTTTCGTGTCTGCGTGAGTGCCTACATAATGTGTTTCTAAACAGGAACTTACTAAAAAGTTTTGCTTTGTTGCCACTATTCTTGCAAATTCTGAATTTTCTATAGAATAAAAAAATGTATTTAAGGTTTATTATTGAAGTTTCTACCATCCCATCATGGCCAGTGCTTCAAGATACATGCAGTGCTTTTGCTTTACGTGCCAGAAGGGTGATTTAGAGCAGCTTGAGTTAAAGCAGACTTGGGCTGATGGGGCAAATTGTTCTGGGAGGGCTTTGTTGTTACAGGTCCAAATGCGGGCTAGTTACACCATTGGGACAGCTGGAAGCCCTTCCTAGAGGGATGAGCTGTAAGCGTTAAGCATAGCACCATCGGACCAACGTGCATTTGGTCCTGAGCTAGTGATACCCACACGTCAGCGAGCTGTTGTGCTGTTTTTCTGTCATGCGCTGATGTCCCGTGCTCCCTTTTGTGGTTTGGAGGTACCTGACAAGGTGATGCAGGCATGAGCTTTGGGGCTGAGCACATCAGGAGCATCACAGTATTCAGAATATGACCCACATCTATCCATGAGGAGGTGAGGGGACAGTTTGCTTCATGAACTCAGTGCTTTGATTAATCTATTCAAATATTAACATGCCTGGTGAGGTAGACCAGAATATCCTCTGGATATATGAATATTCATATGTTAACATCTGCCACAGCTGCATAGTTATCATTTTGTTTTCATGGGAGGAAAAAAGTCTCTTTGAGGAAGGTCCAATGCAGCAGAGTGCTTCTCTCTTCATACCTGTCACTTAAGAAGTTGGGTAACTTTAAAAAATGTTTTATGCTTGCATTATTTTAGAGTTAGCCTGGTCCATGAGGACTTCGTTTCAGCAGCCCTACTTTGCACAGTTAATAGTACCCGATTTTCATTATGGTCTTGACCTCTGCCTTTGGCACTTAAGAACATGCCTTCCATTTTCTGTGGATTGACACAGTCCCTTGAAACTCCAGGTCCTCTTTTTTTTTTTTTTCTTATTTTTTTTTTGTCATCTTGCTTTACCATCTTACTTAATTTATGGCTATCCTGCTCCAAGCTGTGTTTTCACTAGATTTACTCACAGCTTCACTCCTGAATTTTGTCGATAAGTTTACTCAGCCCTCTTCTTCAAAAGAAAACAGAAAATAGCCCCAAAATACAAACAGGAGCCTTGTTTGGCAGTAGGTGCCATACAAAGCTACATCAAGTGGTTGGCTACGTATTTAAAAAAAAATATTTCATTTTATTTTTTAATTCAACATACTAGAAACCTTTGTGGCTTTCTAATTTTTGGCATAGGGAAGACTGTTTTGATGTACCACCAAATATGTGACCGTACAGCAACCATATTCTGGTTTTGCTTTCAAAAAGTACTTTTATAAGATTGTTCTTCAAGTAGAGTCAAACCAAGTCACCTACTCAAAATGTCTTTTTCCATTCCAGAAGCTCTATTCAGTTCTCCGCAGTTGTTTTTAAAGTGTTACATTCATTTTTTTTTCTCATTTATAGATTGAATACTAAAGACCGTGAAGGAACTGGATTGGGTTACTTTTTGGGTCCCTCAACTACAGAGGAAAAAACCAAAGAATAGGTAGAGTTCGCACTTCTAGTTCTGAACTCTGACTTCTTTTACTTGAACCAGAATTAAAGATCGGTGTTTAAATCACATAAAATTTGTGTGATTAAGACAAGAACTGTGTAGACCCCTACAAAAGGGGATGCCTCACTTCTGTATGAAGTTGTCATTGCAGACTATTCCCTGCCGAACAAGCAGAGATTTAAAACTCCAATGAATGGCTGTTTTACAGAGCAGGTACTTTCCTTCCAGCTTAATCTTTTTAACCTTTGGCTTTACTTAGTCAAAAGCAGTTTGACCCTATTCTTTCCAGAGAAATTGTTGTTTTTCTTTATGACATATTATACTAGGTTAATTTTTCAAGAGCTGTTAAGTCTCGGGCTCAAAAGTAACTTGGACGTTTTGCAAAATTTCATCTAAATCTTCTGGGCTTTTTTTTTAATTTCTTAGAGTTCTTTCAGATAAGGACCCCAGAGCTGCTGCTTCGTCTCCAGTTTTATTTTGCACTTACAGCATTATGTATTTCTTTGAAAAGGTTGCAGCCTACCCAAATTACACTTCAGTCTGGCAATTTAATGTCCTTAGGAATGCACCAAATTATCTTAATCACATTCTTCAATGATATATTACTATCTTTAAAAAAATCCTGCTAGGAGAAAATCACAAGTGTACAAGAGGGAGTCGAAGAATAAAGATGTAACCGTTAAAGGAAAAAAAGGAAAACTGAACGAAACCCAAGACATAAATTAATCTGTCTAGAAGATTAACATTAAAAAATGTCAGGAATGATGCAAAAATGGTTTGGTGGTGTTGCAAGGATGTGTTTGTACAACTGTGTGTATTTTACAGTGCAGTGGTGGGAACTAAGTTCTAGTTTTAGTTGAACTGATATGTTGGTTAGAGCTGGTAAACTCTTAGCGTCACTTAAAAACGCTTTGTATGAGTTTAAGTTTCCTAGTTACTGCCTAGCCCTAACTGAGTTAAAACAAGCTCTGATTATAGATAAGCAGCCACCGCCTGATGTCGTATTGGAAGTGTCTTCACTGAAATAAATTGTCCTTGAAATTATTTTTTGCTGTAAGACACCATTTCAATCAGAGTTTTTTTCCAAATCACATTAAATAGAAAAATCATTAACCATCATTAACAAAGTACATATTTCCAGAATTTGTTCCGAGAGATGATGATGTTTCAAAATGTATTTCATATTTGTTATCGCGTTTAATAACATTTAAATAGCAAGTAGATACGATAGTTCATTAAGATGTAAGATGGTCAAATACTCTATTTTCGTTTTAGAATGTCATCCTTTTAATTATGTTGTTGCTATTTAGTACCAGGGAAACATCCTATTTTCTAGGTTAATGTTTCATACTTGCGTTGTGATTAAAACAGTTTGACATTTTGAATAAAAATATACTAATTCGTTGTATTAATTAAAAATAATGACCTAGAAAAATGCTTCCAAACCAACCTGAAGACATCGACACAGTGATATTCACTATTAATGACATTTTATTAAGCAACATAAAAATGTGCACACAAATGAAAATAAGTGATATCGAGAACAATTTTCAGTTTTAAAGCACGGTATGTGAAATCTTCCGTCCACAGAAAGGGTCACAGGTACTTGGGAAGACAAAACCAACTTTTGAAATACTGACATTTACTGTGAAACGTAAAGGGCAGCTTTTGCACAGGTAGATATTTGTTCTTTTTAAATACGTGTTAGCCTTCTGCTGCCCGAGCGGGGAGAGGGCAACTACGCGAGAGGTGAAATCCCAAAGCCTTTGAAGTTTAGCTATAGATTTTTAACGAGTTTGTTCCCAGGGTTGTTCATTTGGACATATAAACTGCTCATACCATATAGTTAATTAGAAGCACCCCCGATTTTCATAAATATGTATATGATAGATGAAAATTAATGGGCTAGAGAAATGAGAAATAATAAACGAAATTATAATAATTAGCTCTCCTGAAACCACTTCAGACACAGAGCTCGCACTAGATAGAGACACCAGATTCCACTCTGTGTCATAGGGCAAAATACCACTGAAGACAAAGTAAATAATCATCAGCGGTTTGTTCCTGAAGAATGCAAAATAAAAATTTAAAAGACCACAGACAATAAATGGTGATTATTTCATTTCCAGCTCCTTATGTCTCTTTTTGAAGATGTCAACACTGAATTTGAGGCTGCAAGAAAGCCCTTTGAGAGATGGCATTTCTATCTGAAATTTGGCACCCGAGATTATATTCTAGTTTAAGCCCAGGAAACAAGTCAATGGGGTTATTAATGCGCCCTATCGCTAAATCCAGGGTACCAAAGACAGTTTCTACATCAGATACATCAGTGCATTTCTGATTTTCTTTGTGAGACAGACAAATTGATTCCCATCAAGAATCTTCTCTCTAAATTAGCTCCCATTATTTCCAGTTTATCTAAAGCTGTAGCATGTCGCCTCTTCCAGATCTGCATGGTTTCAGCGACTTCTTTCAAAGATACCTGTCAGCCCTCGACACCTCTTACGTTGCAGTATCTTTAATGCTCAGATTCAAAACTGGAAACAGTTAATGTTTTACTCTATACATGGCTTTTCAGAAGAGTGCAAGTGGCTTTATGGCCCCCTGTCATCCAGCAGCCTACTCTTGGGGAGCTATTGGGTTAGATATTTCGGTCATTAACCGGAGAAGCTGCTAGTATCTTAAATTTAAATAGATCTTTGATTTCCTGCTAAGACTTCCAGAAACGAAAATTTACTTCAATTCTTTCGTAAAACTTTACAACTTTGTCTTCCCAGTGCAAGCAGGAGCCCTGGTGAGGCTGT
Source organism: Todus mexicanus (assembly GCA_013389965.1). NCBI lineage: Eukaryota > Metazoa > Chordata > Aves > Coraciiformes > Todidae > Todus > Todus mexicanus. The sequence goes on from WEIS01095331.1 coordinate 28,420, forward strand.
CATTTGAACTGAAGCTGTATCGCAGCCTCTTTTGTTCTCTCCTCGCCTTAGATGCCTGCTCGCTGCCTGCTGGCTGGCAGGAGAGAGCGGGAGGACTTGTGGTGACAGCTGTAAAGTTGCGGATGGGAGCAGAGAGAGGAAAAAAGCCCTTGTTCGGTTAGGAGGGGGTTTATATCTCTCTGTTTCCATAACTACACAGAAGGAGAAAAACACGCTTCTTTCATGCTTGTCTAGATTCAAAATTGCCCGTTGTCATCCTTTCATAGGTTCAGCACCTTTGCGGGTTGGTTTTAGTGGCGCTTTTTGGGTTCGGAAATGATGGTGAAATTTGTATATTGCCTTCGCAATTGAGATTTTGACTTAATCACTGTGTTTTCTGAGGTGTCCCTTTGTTTTCATTTGTATTTGAAATGTTTTAGCCCCAGCTTATCAACCATCTTCATTATGTGAAAGCCATTCAGCTCTCAAAATAGTCTTTATAAGCTTGCTTAATTCTTAGAGAGCCCATACATTTTAATACTCATTAAATAAATCTTTGTCCTTTAATCTCAACAGACTTTTTTAAAGTCTCTTTCTTTTCTTTTTTTTTTTCCATTCTGAGTTTGGTAAGGCAGCTACTTAAACACTTGCTGATAACTTGTTCCTCTATGAATATGAACAACATTTGTTAAATGGTTTCTCACATTATCAGCCAGCCACAGCCCATATTCTCCTTCCATACTGTACAAACTCACTGTTCAGGCAACACGGATACTAGGAAGTGAGTTTGCTAGGATTTATACAGAAATACTTAATATTAACAACAGCACCTTCTGAAAAGTTTGGTTTAAAATATTTAAAAATCAAGGTTTACCTTCTTAAGGGGATACATGAGTTAGGCAAAAATGAGGAGAGCATTAAACAAAACATTTCCTAAGCAGCTACAATATTGTTAGACTTGGAAACCTTTACAGTGCTTATAAAAGAAGGGGAAAAAAAATTAATTGTCAAGTTTTTCACATCTTTAGGACGGGTAGAATCTAGAGATTTGAAATGTGAAAAGTAGGGAAATGTTCAAAGGAAATCTGACACAAACAATGGCTTTTTTGATGTGATAACCTGTTCCTAAAGTTCACAGGGCACAAAAAAAATAGCTTTTTTATCATTCTTTTTCAAATTTTTAGGTAAGTTACCAGCCTTGTATTTTAGTATAATTACTTCTCTAATTATACATGGACATGAATGCGGCCACTGATGTATGCTGAAGCTGCAGAGCAGGGAACCTGTTGATGAAGCAGAGTTGTTGGGTTGCAGACGACCCCAAGGGAGATTCTAGGGTTGACTGGCAGTCTTCTGGTTTCTTTATTTTTCAATATTTCATTACACTTGTCTGTTCTGATAGTGTAATGAGTCACTGAGACTCCTTGTGGAGACACAGTCTACACCAAAAGAGGAGTTCTCTATCTTATGAGATGTCCACTTTACTAAGAGATGCTGTCAAATGCATTGAACCCAGTGAGTAACATATGCCTGGTATAAAGCCATCCACTGAGTATATAACCCTAAGTGCTTATATTTAGTACTTTTTTATTTATAGATGATGTATAATATCTTGTGAAAGGGTGAGATTTCAATGACAAAGATTTGAGTTGATTTTATTCACTTTCATTAGGCATAAAACCCTGCAGTATATGAATATTAGAAAATAGGTGTGTTACCGCTGGTCAGCAAAGGTGGATTTAATTCAGTTCTGTTGATTACACTTACATAAGTTTTAAGAAAAGACTAAGTCCTGCCCCTGTTGAAACTGGGCAGCACTGCCTTTGTTTACACTGGGCAGAGGAACCCCCTTCCCTTGCTAATTAACGTACGTTAAATGCTTTGAAGTCTTTGATTGTCAGACATTCCACCTTACAGTTGCATTATTTATTTTTTAACTCTAATACGCGCAATTCGTCCTGGCTGCATCACTGATTTCTTTCCAGAAACCTGTCTTTTCTTATTTTCTTATTTTGGGAAGCAAGCGCTTTGTGTGCCAGCTGTAGGTATACACAGGGGTGTGACTGATCGCTCTTAATATACGATTTGCAGCTTTTGTTCTTACATCACCAGAACTGGGCAGCGCTTGACTCTTGCTGACATGTCGGGGAGCCTGTTGATTACACTATCGCTTTCACAGATGGGCGCTTCTTGTTCCGAGCCTTCAAAACTAGGAAATGTTTAGCTAATGCCTTGCACTACATAAAGAGATCAAAAAGGTCTAAAAGCTATCTGCTCGTCTTCTGCTACAGGCAATTAGGATAATACCGAATCCATCCCAGATCACGTAGTAGCAAATATTTCAGCCTTTCCTTAAGTGTATATTGATATTCAGAGCTGCCTGCTGGTAAATAAAACAATCAGAATGAAATTTCTTTTTGAATCTGGGCTATTCTGCGTTTCCAGCCCTCACAATTTTCATTTTATTTTTCCCCTTCTCTTCCTGTCTGTCTCTCTCTCTCTCTCATTTTGTCTCCAGAGAAAATTATTGTCTGCCTGGAAATCAAGTTACAGTGCTAACTGAAATAGTGGGATGTTATATATGGATCAGGGGGCCAGGCTGGCAATTTGCTGGGATCCCCTGAGGTTTACTTGCCTTGGCCAATATAGAACGGGCTGCAGCCAACTTTATATTTAATCAGGGGTGAATTCTGTTTGAAAAAAAAAAAAGCAACCAAACAAAACAGACCCTGATACAGGAAGCTGCATCTTTATCTCCAGATCTCTGTGGGTATTTTTATGCTGGACTCTTTGGTTTGCTACTTGTCCCTGCATGGATCACAGTTTGTGTTGGAAAATGAAGGAGATCAGATTGTGTCCATATTTTTTCTCATTCTTTGCATCCATATATATATAATGTAAATGCAGTTCGTTTTCAAAGCCAGTCACATATGCTCACTGCTTTTGTAACCCTGTATGATTATAAATTAGCAGGCACGGATGCTGTGGAAGACATTACCTTATAAATCAAAGTTGTGTTCTGCCAGTGTTCTGGCCCCCAAACTCCCTTTGTTATTATTTTTATGCATAACTGTGGTACCAAAATCTTTCTAAAGTTGCTTTTAAAGTAGGTTTTCTAGAAATTAGGGGTGTAGTTTTTCTCTGTGTATAGTCAGAAAATATGTTGAAATAGTTCTACAGCCTAATAACAGGGAAATACCAATGCTGTAATGTGTGAAAGCATCCTTGAGGTACCTCCTAATGTCAGTTCTAGCAATGATAATAGCCTGGAAATTGGTGTCAAACTATGATATGGTGACTTCACCAAGTTTTTAATATATTTAGAGAGGTTCCATTTACACGTAGAGTTGTAGTTGTCTTGCTCGAGTGAGTAATTACTGCAACTGACTTTGTTGACCCTTTCTTACCATAGTAAGGTGAGAAGAATTTGCCTATGTGAACAACAGAAAAATTATTTAGTGCAACGGGACATCTCGTTGCCAACAACCCTTCAAGTAGAGTTATCATTTACTACATATGTGTAGTTCAGTGTGGGATTTAAAAATACTTTCCCACTCTCCAGCATCTGCTACTGTTTTCTTTAGCAGCACAGGTGTATAACAATGTCAACAAGACGAAGATCTAGACAGGTTGGCCCACACTACAAAGTCCTGCTGCTGTAGCTGTGTCAGCTTGGAGGATGACAACTTCACACCTCGTGTTTCACAGTGCTGTGCTGACAAACCCCAGCAGAAGATGACTCTCGTTGCCTTTTGTTTAGAGGTCGGCGTAGCTGTGCCAGCAGTGATACCTCTCCATCAGCATATGCTCCATCTTCACGGCGGAGTATAGCTGGGTAGCAGAGACTCTGTAGGGCACAGCCTCACTCAGCCTGGGCTTTGGGGCTGTGGTGCTCCTGTAGTCAGCATTGAACTTCTCATAGTTCATTCTATCTGTTTCACCATTCATCTGCCTCCTCCACAATGTACAACCCAGAAGGTGCTGGGTACGTGACACATGGCTTCTGACTCTATTTGATTACAGAGATAGTCCAGATAACTGGACATTTAATTTTTAGAGTCCAGAAAGGATACTGAAAATCACAAGATAGTATCTGAGACATCCTCATCTGTTAATGAGTCCTACGGGACTTCACTCATTCCCCTTTTTCTCCATTACTATTTTGTTTCAGTCCGAAAGAAAACAAGGGACTTAGGTCTTGTCCTCAGTCCTGGGTAGGAAGCTGTGCTGCAGAGATGTGGACCTGTCTTCACAGCACATGGAAGTTGATGTAGTTGACGGTGTATTTGGCAGCTGGGAAATAGCTAGTCCCCTGCCTGATAATCATGGGACACCTCAAGGGATAACGTTCGGTGGTCGTTGGTCTGCAGTGTCAGGATGTCCCAGGGAAGTGAACAGCTTCAGCCATTGCAATGTCAAGTGTGTTATGTACCAACAGCACGAGAGTAGATGGAGCAGTTTATTGTGGCACTCTTCAGGCTTTGGGGTTCTTCGTGTGTCTGTGAGCATAGCAGTGAGGAGAATGAGAGCCTTGTCAAAACTGGCAAAAAAATCATGAGTTTTTATACGGTTCGATAGGATGAGTTCACTGTGGTACACACTTTCCTATCTCTTGTAACCCCCATTTGACTGCTGGGTCTTTTGCTTTGTAATTTAATTTCTTGTAGCTGCACACACTCTACCACTGTCTATCAAAATGAGCAAGTGTGTGCAGTGCTGGCATTTAATGGTTAAAATGCTTGTTTTATATAACTAGAGCATAACCTTGGGAATTAATCTCCTTGCTTATTAAGGCAAGAAAGTAATTGGATTTTCCTTCTGGTAAGCTTTCTTGGCTTTCCCACATTTTCTGTCCCAATCATGAAAGCATGGGGCTGTCTGAGCAAGCACTGGTCTCTTGCATGTTCTTCACAAGAATAATTAGTGTTGTCTCATCAATTACCCTTTGCAGTTTTATAATATGTTAATTTTTCCAAGCAAATTTTAAAAAATACTGTTTGTGAAAAGTATTTTTCCATATTTCAGAGCTCATTATATTTTAGCTCTTGCTGCCCACTTTTAAAGCCTTATCTACTAGAACTTCCATAAAGAGTTCTTCATTAAATGTGGAAATAAACCTGAGAGCTTCCACTGTGCCACAGGATTGTGCATTAGAGAGGATCTTTGACTGGCTATCCAGTCTCCATTGCGCTTGAAATGCAGAATAAATAAACTTGGGGAATAAGTTCCTTTTTCATTTTTATTTCTGATCCTAAGTAATTTTGAAAAATATTCACTATATAGCTTCTGTTCCCTTCACAATTACACAGTTGTTCTTGGTCCTACGTTTGATCAAAGGCTTGTGGGCTCTTCAGTTTCATTTGTAATTTGCCCATTAATTAAGAAGGACGAAATGTAGTGTGATGGATGGAGCTGGGGACCAGGAATCAAAGCTTCCAAGTTCTCCCTGGCTCTGTTCCTGACCTGAGGAAAGTCACTCATACCTTCTGGCTCGTATTGGCTCTGGGATTCTCAATATAATTATGTTTAAATGCCCCCAAGCAATGACACGAAGGCTGATAATGGCAAGATACAAAGTGCTTCTTTTCACAAGCTCCTCAGAGATGTTCCGTTGTAGGTTTCAGGTCAAGTCCTCCTTAGGTTCTGCCGTGACATGGCTCATGTAATTATGGAAGAACGTGAGGGTGTCTATCGTGTACTTTCTTGTGAAGAAAACATTCAGGCAGTCTTTGACTGAGAATGATTTAGCATCGGTAATGATGAAGAAGACAGGAAGGACTGGCTTGGTTTCTGCAGTTCCAATGTGAGTGTGCACCTGGGGCAGGAAGAAAAGTCCCTTGCGATATGGATGCGAGAGTATTTGCTGTGATTCACTGAGGAGAGGGAATATCAGCACCCACTCTGCTGAAACCTTGTACTTTAACTGCCCTTGCACTTCATTTTTACCTGGTTCTCTTAAAATAAATAAATAAAAAATAGATAAAGGGAGGGGAAGCGTATCTAATAAAAAAATTTGTAAGAACAAAGAAACCAGAGGAATAAATAACCACTAGGATATTCCCAGCACATCCCTTTCTGAAGGTTTCAGGAACTTCCATTTGTTGGAGGAAATGCTGAAAATTAGGAGCTGCCCAGAAGAGGGACTAGCAGGAGACAGCTGAGATAATTTTTCACTGCCAGGACTGCACTGTGTTGTCTCTCCTTTTACAACTCATCGGCAGGCATTATTACCTGGTGAAAAAATTTGTTTTGCAACTCATCCCGAGTCCTCATAAATCATTAATGCCTGGCTAGGCACAGTGTGAGCATTACAAATACTTGGAGAATGAGGGCCCATTCTGATATAACCTTGTGTCCAATACTAATGCCTGCTAGTTATTTAGTAATACAAAGGAGCCTCAGCGAGGAAGATCGATGAATCAATGCAGTCTCCTGACTTCCTCCTCCTCTCCACCTGCCTATTTCTAGTTCAGTAACTGAGCTACAAAAAATACGGGATTGTTCATAGTTATGTCTCTGTGGAGAGCACTAGAACAAGTTAGAGGGACAGGGAAGGAATTATGGCCTCCAAAC
>WEIS01095336.1:0-14184 GCA_013389965.1 Todus mexicanus
AAAAATATAATTTAAATATAGTATTGAAATCCATGATGGAGTTACACTTGTCACTGCTTTTTATTGTCTTAGTCATCACTCTATTTCTTAGCTACTTCAAAAGGACACCACTAAAAATTGATGCGATTATTTTTCACTTTATGTATGACTCTTGTTCTGAAGCATTAGTGCTTGTCACTGTCTTTTCCAGTGTCTATAGCTGAAGGCCATAGCTAAATGTCTCCGTTTTCTCAGGAGTTGTATGCAACTGAAGTCAGATACTCGAAATCTGGACTCTTATGTTACCCCTTTAGACCAGTTCCTCTACTCCATCCCTTTGGTTTGGTGGTCCTTTCAAAAATACCAAAGCATTTCAGGATGCTATTCATACCATAGCTGTAGGAGTGGGATTTTGCCTCTGGGCAGTTCAGTCATGGTGATTGCACAGCTGTTGTAACAAGGGTGGTGGTACTTTTCTCTTTGGAATCACAGTCAGCTCCCAGGCTGTAGTATTTTTGTAAATAGTGTGGTAAAGTCTCAGTACTACTTGGAGAGGTAGGAGGTGAGGATGCATCTGTGTCCTGTATGAGGGAAATGAAGTGCATGGGAACGTGTGGAGTGATGGAATAAAAAGACAATTTAAAAAGAGAACTTGGAAGCTTTGACAGGCTGTTCAAGTAAATCACACTTAGGAAAATCCAATTTTTGAACCAAGACATCTTTCTTGAATGGAAACAAAAGTAGATACATTGTAAAATTTTAACTCTATCATTCCTGTACATTTTGACATCAATGTGATCTGCTTTCTGTAAGCTGTGTTGGTAGATACTGTTTATCACAGGGACTAATCATTGCAGAAGATAAATAGGTTGTATTAATACACAGTCATATACACAGTGTGAAATGTCATTACACTGGGGAAGACTTTACTGTGGCCTTTCAGTACTTAAAGGGGACTTATAAAAAAAGATGGGAGAAGTCTTTTTAGCAGGGCTTGTTGCAACAGAACAAGTATTTTAAGTAATGATGGTTTAAAACTAAAAGAGGGGACATTTAGACTAGGTAAAAGGAAGCAATTTTTTTCCAATGAGAGTGGTAAAACACTGGCGCAGGTTGTCCAGGGAGGTGGTAGATACCCCATCCCTGGAAACCTTCAGAAAGTCAGGTTGGATGGTCTCTGGACAACCTGATGTTGTTAAGGATGTCCCTGCTCACTACAGGGGGAGTGGACTGGATGACCTTTAAAGGTCCCTTCCAACCCAAACCATTCTATGATTCTGCATGTTTAATTTGTAGCTTTAAAATGTCTTCTATGAGAGGTTATGTTGCTTGTGAAGATAATCTGGCTAACCAAGCAAAATCTTACAGTTGCATGCATTGTAAAGGGGGAGGATCAACTGCAGTTCATATATTTGTACACCAGCTACACCATTTTTCAGACCTGGGGAATTCTGTGTTTTGTATTCAATAACCGTGAATCTCAGGAGCCACAGACAACTTTAGAGTGTGGAAATTAACGAAAACAGGAAATAAGAAGTGATTTTGTGCTTTCAGAGCTCTTTAATGTTATGTAAAGAAAGAAAAATCAATTGGCGGTTCTTGTTTTCCTATTGTTAAATCAACTTTTCAGTATAACTCAAAAGATGACTTTTTCTTATTTGGCCATTTTTCATCCTCATTCAGAATATTTAATGAAGAATGAAAATCAAGTTACTACTGCAAGATAAGACTTCTTAAAAACAACAACAACCCCCCACAAATTAAAAACAGCACAAAACCAGAAAAACTTTCTCCACAGCATTCTGGTGTGCACTATTAGTTGTAATTCTGCTGGTTTTGTTATGCTAAGTACGTGTTCTGAGTTCAGCCTGATACCACGCGATTAAAAGGTTGGATGATTAGAAGATTATATACATAAAAAACAAAAATAATGTCAAACTGTTCTCTCATAGTTTTTATTTCTTTGCAGATGTTGTATCTCTGTCTTGTTTTTTTATTCATGCTTTGTGACTTTTGAAATTATTTTTTTTAATTTCTAATATATGAACAAAAATCTTTGAGTCAACTACTGGAAATGCATTGGCATGCTTTTTTAGATATCATTCTTGTCTCTTTATTGCTCATTTACATCAATTTTCCATACTATTCATGGCAAACTGTAGAAGAAAGCCTTAGAAAATGTAATATAATTATCTGGATGGGGAGAGCATTCATTTTCCTCCCTGCAGCTCTTGTGGAAACTCTTTTTTCTTTACCACAGCCTTTATGAGTGTCAGAAGGCAAGCTTTGTACAATGGGGGTGCTCTCCTCTCGCTGGCGGGACTCCAGAAGGGAGCCATACATTCAGATTCTTCCCTGCCTGGGTGAAAGTCAGCTGAGGAAGTTTCAGTCTTCCTGCCAGGCAACATGGAAAGGTCATCGTGCTCTTTTGGGGGAAGGAATCAAACCCAAGGGTTCGCACTGCCACACAGTGTTGTTCATAAAGGCAGCCCTTTGTTTTACACAACATGCACGATTTCTCTTCCCTTCATCCCCATTTTTCCCCCTCCTCCATTTTCTGCTGCTTGTTAATGTGCCTGCAGAACCTGAAAGCTAGTTTTGTTAAATAACAAAAGTAACTGTATTTGTCTCAGGGCTGTGTCGTTGGCATTGGTTTCCCAAGTGCAATGACATGGTTGCCTTCTATGTCGGCCGTAAGCGTGAACAGGGGATGAAAAAAAAAAAGACAATTAGTGTATCCATTCTGTAAAAATGAAGTAAACCTATGAGTAGTATTTTGTAGAATACCCATTTCTTATGGGTTATTGGTTACTAAATTGTGGATTATTTCACCTGTGTCCTGCTTGAATAAGTGTGTTTCATACTGGTCGTTTGAATGCTTGATGATTCTCATTTACTGTACTTGTCATACTTTCCCCCCCCCTTCCTGATTGAGCACTGTGTGGTTTTCTTAAGAAGAAAAGAAAATAATTACTAACATGTCAACAGTGCGTATTGTTAAAGAGAAGTGACTTCTGCAGTAATTGTTAATGATTTTCAGATTTAGGAGTATATCCTGCTGTTCTGAATGCCATGGTTTCCTAAATCCTAGCAAAGCAACTTTTTCAATGTCCGTATAAGAATATAGGTCAATCCTTTATGCTTCCTTACTGGACTATCATGAATAGGAAAGTAGTATACATGGTGATGCTTAACTCTTTGAGGACAATTTTTCAAAGTAGTTCTGTCTGGACTTTTCTACCCAGCTGACATTCAGTGAGATCTTAAAGTTACCCTTATTATGCTTACTAAATTGCCAGCCTCGGTAGATTTTATGCAGAGATAAAATTAAGTCTTTCTTAGGAGGCTGAGGTTGAAGAAGGTTATTGGAGTATGTATAGGTGGTAGTGTAGATTCCCTGCCAGTACAAATCCCAATTGCTTTGTGTTGGTGGTTACTGCAAACCTTCAAGAAGGGCCTGTATACCCTTGTTCTGTCTGTCGGCTGCTTTGCAGTGGGGCTTGGTCTGGTTCTCGCATGCATAGAAAGCCCATGCTGAGCTCTGCCTCCTTCTCTCTGCAGCTCCCACATGTAGCACTCCTGATTAGCATAACTGAAGCTAGTTTCATATCGGCTGTCTGTGTAGTTAGTTATTCATTTTTACTGAACAGCTGCATATGATTTTCTCTTATTCTGTATCTGCGCGATTTCCTGCATAGTCTCATGCATAGGAGTGGACTTAGACATGCTGAAACTGTAGATGAAATGGTAGGTGTGCATGGTTCAGCCTTTCACCTGCAGCTTGCTGGAGTGCATCCATCAGAATCTGATGAACAGTTGGGCTCTGAGGGCGCTGACACTCCTGACTGTCCTTGCCTGGCTGCCCCTGGGGCATCCCCCATTGGCCCACAGCCCAGAACCATCAGCCCAGCCCCAGCAATGCCACAGCAGGGCTAGTCTCCAGCTCCCCCCAGCCCTGCCCTGCCTGGCCATGGGACCCACACGTGAGCCTGTGTGCCAGCCTGGCCTTTGCCTGTCCCCATCCCCAGGGAGATGCCGAATGGCTGAGGCTGCCCTGGTTCTCCCCAGCTTCCCTGCTCCTCCTGGCTGGGGCAGTGGGGTGGGCCCTGCCTGCCAGGTCTTGCCTTGCCACCCCGTCCATGGGGAGCACCTAATGCACCCAGCACCCAGATTGCTGCTGGCTCCAGCTGTGCCCAAGCATGAAAAAAGTTGAAGAGAATAACACAACAGGATCCTTTCCCCCGAATTTCCTTTTTTTTGGCAAGCTGTTCAGCTGCAGTGTTGTTAAGCAGCCAAAAACAAATGCAGAAATGCTGCAGTAGTCACCTAGATTCCCTTTTTGATTTGCTTAGGATGGATGTGATTGTTCAAATGGTGTCTGTCCTTTCTCATGCCTCTTCCTGGCACCAAGGTAAAGTAATTTCTCCTTCTTGGACTACTTCAACCAGAACAGATTTCCATCTGTTTTAATTTCTTCTGCCAGGCGTGATCTGCCTTCCAGCTGCAGTGAGACAAGGTCACTTGAACCTTTCACTCTGACTTGAGTAATTTGTTCACTCCATCGCTCCTGGACCCCTCAAATAGGGCCGTTGCCTCTTACTCTCTTCTGCCTTGCACTGGAGATGGAACTTGACAGACTCCTGTATGAGCTATGCCACAAACACTATGTATCAATACAGTGCTAATTGACTGTCTGGTGGTGAGGAACAGAGGGAGCAATGGCAGTAGCTTTTTCTTGATGAAGGCTGTTTTCATGACTAGAAAAGTGCAAGAGAACTGTAACTTGTGTTTCCAAATGCCCCTCCAGAGCAAAAGGTGTTGAAAAAGGCAAAGAAAATTGTGTTACCCAGTTCGGCAGGGAGGAGAGGAGCTGGGATAGGAGAGTTTGAGTGAGTTGAACGATAGTAAGTTAAACTAGTTAAGATTTTGTAGAAAAGACTGAACATAAACAAGTTGGTTCATTTACTAATAGTAAACACTGCTGCCATAATCTTGAATAACAGCATGTGTGCAGCCAGATGATGTGATGTTGCAGTGAACTAAAATTAAGAGACTAAATGAACCTGCTGTAAACATATAAACCATTTATAAAAGAATGGGGCATTGACCTTTTAAAATGAGGGGGGAAAAAAAAGAACTTGGTGCTGCAAGTAAGTAAAAATTAATTCAAGGATTACTCTGAGACAGTTATAACTTTGTGGCTATAAAACTTGGGGTGAAGATGTGACATCTATCTTCAAGAACTTTTGTGTTGGCTTTGGCTCAGCAGGGCCGTCCTCGCACGCCTCTACGACATGTGTTTTATAGGTGGAGGTGTGGTATGTAGATGCTGAGCATCTCAGTTACATTAGCAAAGTTGTCTTGTGTGTGTGGTCCTTCTGACTTCCGTGTAGCATGGAGAAAGGAGGCTGCATTCTGGTTGGATGAGGAGTGCAGTGGATGGAGAATTTAATACAGGAACGAGAGAAGGATGAAAATGGTAGTGTAGGCATCAGTAGGATGGAAATGCAAAGAAGGAATAGCGATGGGTAAAAATATGGAAGGAGAAGGAGTCAGTGGAGTGGAGGGGAGAAGGAGACCAAGAATAGGACATTTAGAAGGAGAAGAGGGAGGAAAAAGGAAGGAGAGCCACAGAAGGCCAAGTAGTTGTAGAAGATGAATGACATTAACTGCAGTAATAGGTGGAGAAAGGGCTTTGGAGAATGCACCCTGGAAGTCAAACCCAAGAATACTTGGTCTGCACATACCTTTTTCTGTCCAAAAATACATTAAAGCTGCAGACATTGTGTGTCATCCTCCTTTCCTGGCTGTTCCGTGTAGAAGGTAAAGGCCTTTTTATTGTCATAATTTGCTTCATCAGACAAGTGGTAAAAAAAGCAGGCCTTAGGCTCTTACCGGAATAGTTTAATATTTTTCTTTCTTTAGCAAGGACTTTTAAGTTAAAACCAAGAGGCTATATGATTACAAATCAAGCCCTCTGACTTGGAATAGGAACTGGTAGTTTTAAAGTTACAAATCCAAGATAAGAATTTCAGCAAATCTTCACGGTTAGATCTGGCCAAAAGAGTACATGAGTGGCTCTTTAAAACAGACTAAGTGGGTGTTAACTGCTGCCTTTAAAATTTAACTGTGGGATTTAAGAGGCTTGTCTATACTGTAGTTATAGAATTCCTTGAGTGGAGGGGCTGCCTCCAGAAGAATGGTTTATTTCTGTAGATCTTAATCCACTGTAATGTAGTTCGTCCATTCACTTCAAACTGGAATAATATAAGGTGATGGTGTTCATCAGTTTAGGTGAGATTAGGTTAAAAATCTATTTTTAAAATTTGTCTCATTTTTTTGCCTGCTTCAGAAACAAGTGCTTCCTCTTCAATTTATTCTGTAGCTGTGAAAAGGAACCATATCACTAAAAAAAAAAAAAAGAAGAAACAAGTAGGATTTCTGAAATGGCAAATTAAAAAATTTACAGCAAAGCTCCCAGTAATAGAATGAAAAACAACACTTGTGCAAGGAGCTGGTTAGGAACAATTGTACCTGGTTCTTAGGCAGCATGGACCGTGTAGATGCCTCCTGCATGAATAAGGATGGGTATATGGCTGAACTGCAGCTTTTTATCTCGGTTTCTTCCCAAACCAGTGGAATATTTTTTTTTTTTCATTTGTTTGAGTCTTCCACTATAGTTGCTAGGATGATAAAACCCTGTGCTAAAATTAATATCGGAGGGAAAGACCTTTTTTGGGAATTTTTGGAGAAGAAAAATTTCTGGAATTTTCTGGATTTTTCATTTAATATGGCCACTCTCTGATACGCTGTTGCACTAACAGTTTCCTTAATATGTACCTCTAAGGGCCAATGGCTGCTTTACTGCTTTTCATTTATCATCGCTTCATTACTGGTTTAAGTTTCTGATTTTTTTTTCTTTATTTTCAAGGGGGTTTATTTTGAGTGTGGGTGTGTTTGTATATTTATAATTTCTCTTTCTGAAGATGTCTAAGCCAGCCACTTTGAACAGGGCACGAGCTTCTGTTTGCTGTTGGTAACCATGACTCATCTGTGTTATTTTTAACACTGCAAACATGATTTCTTTCCCAAATGATTCTGAAATTTTTTCCTATAGTTGCCTTTTTCACTTGATTTACCATAAATCTGGAAACCGAGGTACATACATAGGTAACCCAGCAAGCTTAGAATTGAGTGGTTTAACAATCGCTATTGTTGTGTTGTAACTGGAGCTGCTAATGTGGGGTGACATTCTTGCCCTTTATTAGTCAGTAGGCTTTGTGCAGCTGTTCCAAGTGGCATTTGAGAGGAGAAGATCCATCACACCTACAGTGCCTGTGAGTCCTGGGAAACAAGGAATGTCTCTGCTGTAGGTTGTGTGACTTTTATAAATATATATATGTATGTATATATTTATTGTGTCTTTTAAAAAATTAATAACATCCTTGAAGCTTGGGGACAGAATCAGTTTTCAAACACATCCAGAGTCCGGATTTGATTCAGTCAGTCCAGTGAAGACCTGAATCAAAGAATTAAAGAAAGACTTGGCTTCGCTTAAGGAAATGGTTCCTTCATAAAAAAATCATATTTTCACGGAAGCCAGAACATCTACTGTGACTACAGTTATTCTAAATAAAACTTTTTTAAATCCATTTTTTTCTGAATAAGCTTCCTATCCCTCAGAGATTCTGAAGGCAGTCGTTAGCACTATGTAATTGATCTATGGAAGTAGTGATCTGCCTGGGACACTGATCTCTGATCCTGCCTTTAAGCTTTGTAATATTACTAAATACTGTATTTTTGCCTTTTTTTTTTTTTTTTTTTTTTTTTGCCTGGGATGTTCAGGGGTTTAAGAGTGNTGGTGTGTCCTGTACAACCTCAGTAAACCATTAGCCTATAAACTGTTTCCCTCTGCAAAGTTAGTGGTGCCAGGTCTGCCAGTTATTTTTCATTTTTTACCTTTTGATTTTTAATGTTCAGGAATCTTTACTTCTCCAGTCATAAAAGTTACAGGATTTCAAAAATCTCTTGTAGTACAAGTATCCTGGACTTTCGCTTGAAAGATTTTATCCTGCTCAATGGTTTGTAAGTCGTGGACCACTGCTGCAGAATATTCCCCAGTTACTCCTTGTTTCAGGTTTATGGTCTGTGTAACTGTGGATCTAGTTTCATGAGACTCACAGAAATTGATACTCCTTGTGGTAATCTAGGTATAAGAAATATATAGTCCTATTCTGATGTGGAACAGTTGCAGATCTCTTTGTTGGGGCTTCGTTGGTTCATGGTTGTATGTGGTTTTTGCTGATTTTCTAGGGGATCATTTAATGAGGTCTGTGCTTCCTCTGTAGCTGTACCTTACAGGAAATAATACAAATTGCATGAGGTTGAATTTGTTGCAGGGAGTGTAGAACAAATCTGATACATAGAACAAACCAGCTGTTAACAAAATCCCACTCAATTGAAGATAAATTTCTCTCCACCCCAAGTTGTAATCCTACTGCTACTACCATACTGTAAAATCAAGTAGCTCCCATCTTGTCAGCATCTTGTGACTGAGCAGACTGTGTCTGATTTCATTACAGTAATTTCAGACAGTAATTAATTTGATCCTTCTAGCTCAGGCAGGAACTATTTGAGGCTTACAAGCCAACCTTCGGTCTTTTCCTTAGCTTAGATCTCCTCTCTTTAAAGGACCGTGTGACTTGTAGTGTCGCTGCTGGCACTTGAGCTTGCTTTTAGTAATGTAGTTTGGGTAACAGCAACAGTTCAGCTATGGAGCTTGATGCTCAGTGATTGACCCGTGTGACTGGTTGCCATAAGCGGACCTCCTCTATGCCCTTCCTTATCTGCTTCAACTGCATTGGGCCCAGCTATGTCTGCAACCTGCAAAACAGCCATTTTGACCTAAAAAGCTCTGTTTGTTTGTGGGTTTTCTTATGTATCACTGCATGTTTAAGACAAGACTTTGGCTTATCTTCCACGGTGACAAACGAGAGAGCAAAGCTAAACCAGGCCTGCTTGACTGAGTCCTCATGCTGTGAACTGTCACGGAAGTTTGCTCTTGGTTTCAGAAGGGTGAGTCTAACTCTACCACAGTGGGTGACTTTGTTCATCTGGCTGGCTTTGTTTCCCTCCTGTTTGAATAACAGCAGCATATGTGAGTAGAAAAATCTCCTCCATGGCTAAAGACTTTGTTCAGTTTTCTTCTGCATGATTCCTGCTGTGAGTTCTTCTGTGAACCCCTTTCTTCCTCTGTGGTTGTTCCTGCCACTTGGTTTCCTTTCATCAGTTCTGTCATACAAACTTGTGCGCCAGGGACCCTCCCTGACCTGGTGCATGTCAGTGTGCAAGTTCTTCAGGTCACGTGCTAACCAAGGTTCATGACGTTTCATGATCATTCTTAGATGGCATAGGGTCATAGAATTGTGAGGGTTGAAAGGGACCTCAAAGATCATCCAGTTCCAACCCCCCTGCCATGGGCAGGGACACCTCCCACTAGAGCAGGTTGCTCAGAGCCCCATCCAGCCTGACCTTAAAGGCTTCCAGGGATGGGGCTTCTACCACCTCCCTGGGCAACCTGTGCCAGTGTCTCACCACCCTCATGGTGAAGAACTTCTTCCTAACGTCTGATCTGAACCTACCCAGCTCTAGTTTTGCTTCATTACCCCTAGTCCTACCACTACCCGACATCCTAAAAAAATCCCTCCCCAGTGAGCATAAGATTTCTGCTTTTAGGATGTTAAATCTCTGTGTATAAAGCTACTGTACTGCAGTAATAATAAAAAGCCATTAGAACAAAGTCCATTTATAGTCCAGTAATATTTGCAAAGACTAAAAATACATCCGAACTTGGATGGAGAGGCAAGTTGTGGTCTGACAACCCTGGTGGTGGTAATCAATCCCTCATCTGGGGACGGGCAGGTGGCGTGTCACTCAGCCAACTCCCCTTACTGTTGTTCCATCCCTGTTGCGCTTGTGCTCTCTCTGTCTCAGAGTATGTTAGACTTCTTAAGGTTGTGTTTCATTTCATAGCACAAATCTCTTACTGTGTATCTTTAAAGATCTTTAAAGATTTGGAGGGAATGAGGTAAACATTGAACAAAGTCATTGCAGTGGATAAGTTAGTGGTTATTTTTGTAATCAGGTTCCATATCAATCTATATTCTGATCTAGTGTTCTTCTCAGGACTCGGAGTTTTCAGAAATGTTAGTGTTCTAGTTATATTTTTCATTATTTCTTTTTACCTACAAAGTAGTTTTTGTTTGTAAGCTTGAAGTACATTATTATATATTTCAGAGTTCCCAAAGAAAACTGTGATTGTTGGTATTCTACCATGTTTTCTGTCTTCCTCCCATGAAATTAAATTAAATATAACAAAAATTAGAATTACAGGACTGAAGAAAACCAGCTACCACTGAAGTCAGCATATGCATATTTTTAGTCCTGTGAGAACAGTGATTGGCTGTCAAGGTTTTAGTGAATAATTTATGTTTTGCTGAGTTGGGAATACTGAGTATGGCTTTTAAAACATGTAACTGAAAATTTGGCTGCAGAAATCTTTTAAAACCCTTGGGGATGAAAGACTCAAAAGGCTTAATTATTTCAGAGCAAGGGGAGGTGGAGCTCATAAATTAGTACAGTCACTTCCAGAAGAGATGTATTGTACAAGTACACTCATTTGGTGTTATAATTAGTGTGAGATCGGAGTATCTTTACGCTTCTGGCTAGGTAGTAACATCCGAATGAAGGACCCTTTGCAGTTCCTTGGTATAGTGATTTTTGGAAAGCAAACTTGTGTTCACTAATGTATTGGTACAGCTTATACTGGAATTTGTTGGAGTGAGAGTCTGATGTACAGGTATGACAAGATATACACAAATCTTTTGTATACCTCCAATTCTCCAGATCCAAAGGATGCTGGAAGTCTCTTCAAGCTCTGGTTCCATGGATGGTCAGCTTATGGGCACAAGCATTTCACATAATTTAAGCTTCTTTGCTATTGAAAAAATGTAGTATTTTTGCACATTGTGTCTGGAAGCAAAACTTGATTGGTTTCTGACTTTGCCTTTAACTGAAAACACCAATTGAGCTAGTAATTTAAGGCTAACAGTAGCACACGATATGAAACGGATTTAAACTGTTCATTCTACAAATAACAAAACAAACAAAAAATTGTAAATTTAAGTGATAATTTTTCTTCCAGGCTAGCTTTTAGCTCAGTAGTTGAATATCCTTTGAATTGGTGTTTGGGTTCTCGAGAGCAAGTGGGGATACTTTTAATGAGTTACCTGTGTTTTGGCATATTCAGAGCTTTGTATTCATTTTGCTCCTACTCTGAAGCAACTAGCTTCCCTCCCCTTCTTCCTTTGTTTTTTTTCTCTCTCATTGGTTGTTCCAGTGGATTTTCCTTGAAGGGATTCCTCCTCGCTCATTTTTTCCTTACTGCTTAGAGGTTATGGTGGCCCCTTGCTGGTCTTACCTCCCATTAGATCTTTCTACATAGTCTGATCCATCCTTTTGACTTCATCTGTTGCTGCAGTGAAGCTGATGGAGCTACGTTTTGCCCCATCTCTTGTATCTCGTTTGCCGAACCATCCTCCTGGGTGAAATATGGCCAAAATTAAACTCCATTGTATTGATCCACAAACTTCCTCAAGTTCAGTCACCTTTTCTCGTATTTTTTTATTCACTGTTAAGAGCCTTTACCAGTCACTAAGGCTACAACTTTTCTCTGGGGCTGTTACTGTGTAGTTTTGGACTAGAGAGTGCTTCTGAAACCTTGCCTTTCTTTCTGTGTGTGCAGCGTAAGCTGTCCTCTGGAGGAGTCAGAGTCTCATACTGGCTGCCATAGGGTCCATCTTTATGCTACTCCAGATGCCAAGCTTAACCAGTCATTTCAACATAAATTTTAACCTAAAATCATCATCATCCTATATGCAGTTCTGGAATCCTCCTCTTCCACTGTAAAATGTACAAGCTTCTTGTCTTTATCTTTTGTACCACTTGCAGGTCTCTCGACTGTATCGTTTCTCATTCCTTAAATTTTCCTGCTCTTCAGACAGTGCCATTTTCAAAACTCCCTTTGCCTGTTGTTCTTGTGGTGCTCTTTATCAGCCGCTCTTCATGCATGGCAATGACTTCTCAGAAGTGACCTTTTCCCCTCCTTGAAACCTTAAAATCTCCATCCATGATGGCACTTCTCTGCGAGGCAGCGTGGAGCTGCTATTAACATGAAGTCATCAGAGGTCCATGGACCTTTGAGTAGGTGTAAAGGAAGACAGAGCTTGTACTGAGGTGAGTTTAGACATTCCAAACTGCAGAGGATCAGGAGAGCAAAGGTGTCCCAGCTCCTCCAGCACTGCCTTGGTCCCTCCATGACAGACTAAAATCGCAAAGCGGCATTTAAGTGGTTAATAAGCTTAACGAAGAAACAGATATATCCCCAAGCCCCACTGACCTCTTGTTCAACAAGCTTTAGTATTATCGCAGGACTTGATAAATAATTTTTGTGTCATTCAAATGATACTTCTTATATTAACATGCCACCATGAAGAAATAGATCATTGAATGAAATGTCATTTTAATTCATTGTTTACATGTGGAATTTCACTTTCAGGAAGAGTGGTAATTATTTCAGGATAGTTTTAATATGACTAAATTAACACTTATTCCTTTCTTTGTATTCTGAGTTCACAGCTCTTCATTTAACTTAATAGCATCTGTGTAGCCATATAGAGAAATGAAGTAGTTTACTTCTATTAGCACAGGTGGGCTGGTTGTTTCACGAAGAGCAGGAATTTTATGATCATACTAAACCTCATGCAAACTTTCACAGCTCTCTATGAAAGTCAGAGATACATTTTGATCTAGACTGTGAATATATGTGGTGTGTTAAATGGAGAGATGCAGAAGCTGGATGGATGTTAGACAAGTTTGCATGCTTTAGAGTCTCTGAAATCTAGAATAAGAATTTGAGATGGGAAAGACTGTTTGATGATCAAGGCCATCTGCCTGCTTAGGTAGATTTTTATTTCCACCTCCCCCCCCTATAACATGCTATTTCCAGTTGCTTTCCACTGCTTTTCCAGACACTTGTACAGCTGTATATTTTGTATAGCAACGCTGTATTTGAAAAGCAGTCACATCTCAGTCTTTAAGCAAATAGTTTTTCTATTTCTCTACTAAACATAATTTCTCACATGTCAGCGTGACAGTTCAATCAACTGGCTTCTCTCTATGTGAGTGCAAAAATTGCTTTGCCAATAAGTCTTTGTGAAATGGATTAAGCCTATAGATACTCCTGGTAAAACACAAAATGTACTTGAAACAATTTAACTTGGTGGAAGTGTTTAGTTTGTGTTTGTATGATAATCTAGAAAAGTGGTCAGTGAAATTTCCAAATCATTATAGGCTTGCTTGAAAAAAACACAAACGTTTTCAAGTTTTCAAATGAAATTGGCTGGGATACTTTTTAATTTTAATACATTATTGCATTTTTAATGTGAGCTGGTATTAAATCTCTGGAAGTCTGATAGTGGTTTCAGAGTGTGTGTACTCTGTCTTCCTGCAATACAAAAAAATCCTAGTAGTTATTTTTACACTTCTTTGTTGTGGAGGAGAATCTTTTATTGTTCATGAAACTGAAGGGAGAACAATGGCTGAGTGTGCTGGTGGAGATGAATGAGGAGCAATATCATATACGTCTGTGCTGTAAACATCAGCTGGTGAGGGTTTTTAATTTATTTTTTAGACGCATAGCGATTCTGATTCTTGTTGTGGTTATCCTGGCACTGTGTGCAAACCAAATTCACCTCCTTTAGTGTAAGCGTATCAGAGTGTGCGAAAGTCAGAGGGAGAGCAAAACCTACTGATTTAGCCAAACCCAGCATCACAGATCTCTGCCTATATCCCCTCTTTTCAATCTATCTCTTGGCTCTGCTAGTGAATATGTTAATGCACTTTGTAGACTGCATTAAAGTTCCGTAGTCTTAGCTTACGCTGAGGAAACAGTGATTGAAACTGTGCAGTTTAGAGGCTCTGTGTGTTGCATGAAAACATTGCTGCATTCCCTACGGTTCTTCACGCTCTGCAGCAGTCAGGAGTTACCACAATCACTGCAAGCACAGGACTTCAAAGGCTGCCTGAACAGTTTGCAAAGGGAACATTCTTCTGGGTCGCCTTTTCTTCTCTCAGGACCTTTCCATG
>WEIS01095339.1:380-12333 GCA_013389965.1 Todus mexicanus
AGGGACTGCCTCTGAAATGTGAAAAGCAGAAATCCGCAGCTCTGTACTATGGGA
The DNA here is from genome assembly GCA_013389965.1 of Todus mexicanus. Taxonomy (NCBI): domain Eukaryota; kingdom Metazoa; phylum Chordata; class Aves; order Coraciiformes; family Todidae; genus Todus; species Todus mexicanus. The sequence continues at coordinate 435 of WEIS01095339.1, forward strand.
TTTAGGAGCTGATCATGCAATCACGTCAACTTAGCTCTTGCTCCTACTATGTGTGTAGTAGTGGCTACCTTACCAGCCAAGGGCTAGATCCCATCATCCTTACTCACATTCTTTCACTGCAAGGTGCCTCGTTAAGATCAACAGGTTCACTGGCAAAATACGACACTAGCCAGCACCAATATACATGGCAGGATCTGTCCCCAGTGCTACCAATAATCACGGTGAGTTAACCAAGCTCTAGCAAATACAGCAGTATCCTGACTTCATTCCTCTGCTGAGCCACCAGTGACATGGAGTTTCTTTTAAAGGCAAATTAGTTCTGCACATTTTATCCACAAGATCTAGTTTGTTTTCAACTAGAGAAGCCATTGGCCAGATGTCCCTCCCCTTCCCTACAAGTAGCCCCACTTAGTTTTTTTGGACACTTCACAAAGTGAAGTATGAATGATCACAAAATAGCCAGGTGCTCTTCATATGTCGCAGCCAACTGAGCAAATTCCAATGGTAAGCGATAACTTCATTTGTAAATCGCTGCAGAGGTGGATGCTTGAAAATAAGGAGAAGACCAATATGTGAAAAGAGAAAAAGGAGAAGAATGAAAACAGATACTAATAGTCATGATGTTTTTCTTTGAAGTAACACAAACTAATGCACTACTTTATGTCTTAAGCAGGGTGTTTGGGTTTACATCAGAAAACTCAGATGTTCTCTGCCCTTTAACCAATATGCTGTCCTCAGAGAACACTGACAACTCAACAGTTAAAAATCCTTACTCAAGAGCAGCTTAACTCATTTTCCAAAATGGAGGTTTCCTCTTACTCCTCTGCAGCTGAAAGCTTGAGCCTAAAACCTTTCCTCACCTCACTGCTGAGGAGCAGTCTGAATTTAGTTTTCTCTCTAGAGACCACAGGTGGTGTGCATGGGCAGCCAGCCCTGTAGGAGCTAATAGCAAGGCCCCTGCAGAAGCCAGAGTCATCTCCTTGCTCGAGCTTTTCTTCCCTCCAGCAGCTTATCTTGACCAGTAGACCAGCCTGGTATCCTTTACATTCAAGAGCCCTTTAAGCTAGAAGGGATTTCTTCAAATTCATTCTGAAAACCACCATCAATACACACTTTCAAAATATTCCACACTTGGTGTTGATTTTCTGACCTCTATTATTAATGAATTGTGTTTGTATAGAAACTATTTCTCTGAGTATTTTGACAGTGCCACTATAATTGCCTTGTACAGTGCTTCATTTATGGCAGTACAGGAGTATTTCCCCATTCACATCCTTCACATTATTAAACAAGGTCCTTTGTAGTGAAAACTCTATACCTTCCATTTTACTGGCATCATTTTCACTGAAGACACACTTTAATTAGCGATCTAAACAGTTAATAGGTCAGTCTCTAAATAGACATACCTAAACCACATTTTTTTAATTATACCTACTCTGTGTTTGAAATTCAGGGCTGACAAGCAGGCAATGACCAACTTCAAACAGAAGTGTCTGAAATTATTTTCTAAACACATTCACAAAGGCTTTATGATTTCTAAACTAAGTAGCTAGTGGAATGCTCAGCAGCAATGAGTAATTAGAACATCGCAAATTCAAGCTACAAGAACTCACCAGATATCACTTTATCCTATCAGATACTTGAAATCAAAATAGTTATAACAGGTGAGAATTGCACTGAGAAAATGTGTAGGGACGGGAGATACATTCATCAGAGAAGTTTGCTTTTGAAACCTTCACTAGACTATCTGGCAGCATTAAGAAGGCACAAAGAAGTTTGCCCTGGTGACACATATAACTTTGGCCTAGTGTTTTTCCGAAAGTAGTTCAGCGTGTTTCCGCTGAACTGATTCACCCAACAGAAGCTTTGCAATGCCAATTAACACCAGCTGGGGACACAAGCAGAAATTTCTGGCTCAGGCAGAAGCATAATGAACAAATGCAATGGAAAATGCTTTGTCGAGAGTAACAGATTAACTGAAAATTCATTTCTAATTTAGTAGCAAGCTAACAAATGAAATCCATGTGTCAACGGAACTTCACATCCTTACAACTTAACTTCCCAAAACAGCGGGGATGAGAGAAACAAAAACAAAAGTATAATTGCTACCTTAAATGCTGAAAATCACATCTGGTACCAACTGTTGACCCTTGTACATTGTCTCGCTCTCACCCCTCTGTGCACGCACACACCCACAAACACACACTGATTTCCAGCAGTTTAAAACTCCCTCATCTGGTGGTCAGACACGGTGCATTGGATCACAGTCTCTGAGCCAGGCGCTGAGCAGGCAGAGAGCTTATCCAGCAAACAAATTATGTGGATGTTTAAGGTTTATGTTCTGCAGGATCAACCCGTCAACGTACATGTCTTAGATGAGCTCATTTACCTGCAATATAAATAAGTTCTTGCTGAAGCTATTAATCCTTTTAAACTCCAATGGGGACTGCGGTGACTAATCACTGCTTCCTGGAGACAACTTTACTAGAACAGATAAACTATCAATATTATGCCTTTCTCTGTTCCTACAGGAGCGCGTCTCCATCAGCCAGCTGCAGGAGACACCCATCATTGCTGCTATGGGTGCTGAGTGGCAGCTACCTGGAGCTGAGTGTCTTGCCAGTGCCAAACACCAGAAAGGATGTAGTCCCTTAGGATAGTAATACTATTACTTGTAGAAATGGTCCATCTTCAGCAGAGGTACTACTAAGAAGGAGCAGTGAATAGATGAACAATTCATACACATTTTAGGTTCAGCAGGGCTTCAGTCTGGCACACTGCTGGGAGCCTTGCTACTTTCTCCTGCAGCACCCTACAACTCAGACACGTGGCAAAACACATCCAAATCCCTTCTTTAACTTAGTCGAGTCTCGTGCTTTCTTCAGTAAGCTCTTTGGTTTCCTGGCATTTGTAAACTTTCCTTACTCATGCAGAAAGAAAGAAGGCACCGGAACGATGATCCAGAAGAGTCACGGGACAGCATCTGTGCAAAGGAGAACGAGTCACAAGGAAACCCTGGCAAACTGTGCAGGAGCAAAAGGCCTGGATAAACTGGACCTGGGATAGTCACAAGGGCAGCTTTCCTGAAGCCCAGGCAAACTTCTCCATCACCTGAGCTTCAGGTTTGCAGTCCCTCAGAAGTTCTGAATGAAACACTCTGAGAACACATTAGCTCTGACAATTTTAATTGGTTACCCCTTATCAGGAATCCTGCTAAAATCAATGCAAGTCCATCTACATTAATTGAACTTCTGCTTTGCTTCCTAAACTTACAGCTATTAACAGAGAGCACAGAACCTAAAACTAACAAATACCAGAAGAGGTTATATGCACACACTGCTATAGTTTACTAATTGCACTCAGTTATAGACAGGAGTCTCTGTAATCAGAGGATCAGCTGCTTTCTTGAGATCTTAATTGTCCTGATGATTATTTCTTTAGCCTAGCAACAAGTTTCAGTTTAAGACATGAAACCCCACTAAGAATAAATCCATTGCTGTCCTGTGGCCTGTGCTCACTGACACTCTGCCTAACGTATTCCTTTGGAATCACCAGGAGATCACCAGCTTTTGATAAAATTTTGGATTAAGTGACAATAGGAGTTGCTACAGCGCATTTGTGGAGGGATCACTACTGTATCAACAAATTACCCAGGACACTGTCTGAAGTCTAATCCTGGAACTGCTGAATGCTCCTGAATGGTTTAAAAAATAATTTTCTGAAAAAGAAAAACCCTTTGATAAAACCAGCATGTGAATATACACAGTCATGTGTCTCTTATCACAGTCACAGCTACTGAGATATGTAGCTTACGGCTCACAAGACATCTTGATTCCCTTTTTACTGTTACTACTGAAGTATGTCCTCAAAAGAGGCATTTGCCATCTCAGACTGTGTGGTTTCTGCCATACAGTTCCTATTACTGCATGAAAGCAGGCATTTAAAAAGCAAATCTGGCATCGTACTCAAACTAGACGGCTTAAAACCTTCAATATAGAGTGGTTCTAACCTGAAACACACAGTAACTGGAGAGAGAATTTTATGACTCAGGAGAGAAAAATTACTGTATTTATCAATTAGATACCTTACCTAACATAAAAGTTATATCCTTGATTTTTAACTGCTAGAAATCTATTCAGAAGTCACTAACATCAGAGGTAATCTCTTCAGAGCATGGAGTGTCGAGGGATGTTTACACACTAAACATTAGTAGCAGCTAAGCAGTCAATCTGTCAGTGTCAAAACACATCAGTTCAAATGTTTCTGAGTCTGTCTCCGTGATTTTAATCTTATCCAGCCTGAGAAGAGGAAACACATCCTACACGTCTTGTCAAATTCAGCAGGAGTGGCAGGATCGTGGAGTAACACGAGCTGTAATAGACCTCAGGAAGTTATCCAGCCCAACCTCTGGCTCAAAGCAGAAGCTTGCCAGCAGCAGAATTTCCCTTCTTTCAGGATTTAGTACCACTCCATTCCTAGCCTGAAAAAGCAGCATCTCTGCAGCACACTGAGAACAGGAGATAAATATTTTACCTCAAATTTAGTTGTAATATGATAGCATTTCTACTCTCACAAAAAAGTGTCACCATTTTTTATTTTGCTTTGCTTTTCTGAAAGAGGGCACCTCAGCAAGGATCTCTTGAATTGCTACTGGTCCTGTGTGTGAATGGAAGAGAATGTCTTTCACTGCAGGGTCAGATACTCAATGTATTGGTTCTCCCAGCACCTATAAATCCAGTATTCCATTATGCGTTATGTTTCCCAACTAAACATAACTTGTTTAATCACTCACTAGCTGAGGTAATATCAGCAAAGCAGTTTATCAGCAAAACTACAACCAAAGGTGAGAAACAAGGTGTCACTGCTGCTCTGGATGTTTTTTCTTGCTTTGCTTTTTTATTTTTTCTTTTGAGGAAATTTATTTAGAAGCTGATCTCAACCTACTCTCACTGCCAGCAAAGATAAGAAAAAAAATACAGTGAAATTTTGAAACTGCACAGACCTCACAGTAAATTTGCAAAAGTTTCCTCACACCTTTCTGATTCAATATTCATTAGGACACACTGAGAATTGAGCATTCATTAGATTTCAGTGAGGCTTATGAGTGCAACAGGAATGTACCAGGACACATTTGGCTTTAAAAGGCTTCACTGCAATACCCGCCTAAAAGAAATCTACTAAGCCATCATAAATGACATTAAAATTCTTACGGCAATGATGTGGTTCTTGTACTTTAAGATTTACAGCAGCCATGGACCTAATGCAGAGCAGAGATAACTGCAGAATTTTGCAACAGAACAGATAATATTTTCACTTGCTTAATTAAGGAAAAGCTAAGAGTGACTTGGCACATCTAGTGAAGGCTTTCTTAGCCTTTGTTCTCTTACAGTTTCACGTGGCCAGACACAAATATGAGCTGTCATCACAAGCAAAGCGGGAGAATCACTCCCCACAAAAGAGTGTAGGGCTGTAAAGAAACTGGATCATATTTTCAGAACTGCTGTTTATTAAGGCAACTCTTAGAAATGAACATGGTTTTTTGCTGATGGGGAAAAGCAGCTGTAATTTCAAAGTTGAACTGTTAGGGGAAAGTTGTTTGCTGTAACTCAAGCATTGTTGGAATCATACATGAAAGGATGAGAGGGCACAATACGAAGCTACTTGCTTACAGAAAGCTCCAGTCAAGTATGAAGTTCCCGTAACTCTTCTCTTGAGCATTAAGTGCTGCTTCCCATGGCTGATTCACCCAGCACCATGCACCCAGCTGCTGTGTTGGGCTGGCAATGGAACTGTAAAGGCAGCCAAAGTTCCAGCTAATGCTTTCTCTCAGAATCCCTCAGCCCACCCTTTGAAATCCTTGCCTTTATGAAAGACAATTCAGTTAATGCGTGACGAGGTGCAGTTAGCGACAGTAGCTTGATATTTGCAGAAACCAACAACCTGTCAATATTATTTACAATCAGCTATCAAACTATTATGAGTAAATACCAAACACCATCAAATAGCCCTATTTGGTAACAAAAGTCATATCTGGAATGCTTCCGTTTAACACTCAGAGGAAAGCCATGACGACCTTTGTGCTGACACACAGCTCCGAGGAACTGTGGTGGCTGGACTCGCATTTAACAGGAACAGGAGACACTTGGCTGGCCAGAACACAGTCTGCATTCACACGGAATTGCCAGCCTCCTGTCTTAACAAGGCATAAACCAAGCCCCTAGATTGGGGATATTCAGCTAAAAACACATTCCTCTTGTAACAAGATCACAAAATTGGCGATATTATGAATGACAACAAGAAGATTGTCTGTGACAATGGCCATATTTACACCAAAATTTCAGACTAAGGTAGTTGTACCAGCAGACCAAACCCCCAGCACAAGCAAACCTTGAACATTGTACAACTCTGCTGACGTCAGTCACCGAGGATGATTTCTATTGCTGAATCTGCCTGATGATCTCCTACCCCACAGATTAAGGTGATACACAATGCCTGTTGGTGGCAGAGCCTCGAGCTGGTTCTAAACTCAAACAAGCCACAAGAATCTTATGCAGAGCTCTGCAAGTTCTGCACAGAGGAGGGAGGGAGGGGCGCTCAAACTGAGTGTGGGTGAGCCCTGCGCACACAGACCTACGATTTGCGTAGCCTAAGCAGGAGAGGGACGAGAAGCCTCACTTGACTGCACTGGCCCATGCAGGGTCTGCCTCAAAATCCATAATCAAAATGTTTACTGTAAGACACTCTCTAGGACTGTAACCACATATGACTAAAGCAGATTATTATGCCTGTGGAAAAAAAAAAAAAAAAAAGGTTAAAAAATACCTAGTCAGGAAAATAATGTTTAGGAATTTATTTATTTATTGCTATTTAAATTATATGTGGGACATTTGATCTTCAAAATTTAATCAGATTTTGCTTTTTCTGCTCTCTGGCTTAACTAAAGGTTTTCATATATGCAAATGAAGAGAAAACGTGTCCTCTTCCAGCAGGAATAAGTATCTGCCTGTTGCTACCTTAAAATCACAGCAATCACATCTGGTAACTGCCCTTTTCTCATGTTTCCACTAGTTTTCAGACTTCCTCTTGTGGTAGCTTGAGACTGCGCATCTGGATGTTTTAAACATACAAAGGAATTGCTAGAGCAAGCAGAAGAGAAAACAGTGCCGAGAGTTAAGATGTGCAGATAAGCAACTGGTGCACTGTGCAGCTAAAGTAACGGACAGGCAGCCGGGGAAAAGCTTTTTCCACAGAGAAGAGTGCAAGTTTAGGCAGAATGAAGACTTATATTGTCTGTGGCTTGGGTTTTAAAGTACTATTAATCCAAGTCTATCTTTTTACCAGAACTTTAGCTGCACCATCACCAATCATTAAGTTTCCTGGAGACAGCACTCCCAAAACAGACAAAGAACTAGCAGTGGTAAGTGTTGGTTTCATCTTTGCTTCAGATTTGTATTGTTGTTTCATAGCAGATGTTTCTTTCTTGTTTCGGCTGAGGAATGACTGCAGCGTTCTCTCCCTAGAGCCTCTGGAAGTGCTAGCTAGCAAGTAAAGGTATCAGCTTTCACAAGTTAAAACCAGAGCCAAGTAATATTTCCTCTCTTAAAATTTTTAAAGTCAGCAAAGAAAGTTGAGTTGCTTTTTTTTTTTCCTTCTTAAGTCTGAACATACAAAAAAATTTCATTAAATCATCATGACTATAATCAAAAGGTTGCAATGGTAAGAGGGGAGAAGAGTAAATAAGAGACATCTGATTTTTACTTAAGGAGAAGTGAGGGCTGTCCGGACTCACTTAATGCATGTTATCAAAGCTTTCGGAAGTTTGCTTTACAGCTTGTTTACCGTGCATTGCATAAACACAGCTTTAAGGGACAATTACATCTGAAAGCTGGCTTGAGTTTCAGAAGCCATTATAACTAATTTTGACTTTCAACAGAGAGGTTTAAAGCAGTATTTTTTTTCCAAATTCAATCTGGAACCTAAAAAAAAAAGCTTGGATTTCTGTGATATTAGCAAATTATAGCTATAATTCTAAAGCATTTTATTTTAGCCCTGTGGACCTTCATAAAAAATGACATAGTGGGGAAGTCCATTTAAGGGTAGATTGAGACGGATTATCCTTATTTTAGCATGTAAATTTTAGACATTTCTTCAGCAGCAAGTCCATTTTTAGGAAGATTGAGATAAATTATTCTTATTTTAGGACACAGAGGTTTGAAAGTTGGTCCCTTTTCTTTAGGAGTTGGTGTGCATCTTGGGAAAGCTTGCCAGGTTAAAGAAGGTCTGGGGGAGGGTGGAGAGAGAATTTCCCCATGAGAACTGTGGCGAAAAGTTTAGGAAAAACAGACAAAGTGACCCCAAAAGGGCACTCCTTCGTATTTAACAAAACAAATTCACCCAGGGTTTTGCTTTAGCAGGACAGCAGCCAAGGGATGAGGGGCAGTACATGTGGGAGAGGAGGGCGAGGTCCCACATGTCTAAGAGTAATTTACCTACTCTCAAATAATCTATTTTCTTAGAGACAGTCAGGATTTTATTCAATAATAGCAATCCACATCTCCCCTCATGACTGTTTCTTTTAAACAACCTACTTATTATGTGTACTCAGAGGAAAATTACAAGCTGATTTAACACTGCAGCAGTTCTTTGTCTTCTTGTAGTATTCTTGGGTAATGTTGACTGGCTGCCTTCCCCTCACACCCTCTGTCGGAAGAGCCCCAACACTCCGCGTCAGAACACAAATTGCTATGTTGCAGCTGGACCATGTTTCATTAATGGGCTGGATCAAAATTCCAGATCACCACAGCTCCCTGCTGACTCCGGGGAAACTGAATTTTGCAGCCTAGGCCAAGATGTGGTTTACAGAGACACTACATTTTCTAAAAGATTCTCTTCTCCTAGAACAGCTGGTTATGTTCATGTCTTATCTTCAGTAAAATCTCCATTTTCGGAAAAATTGAGAGGGGTTAGCTTTTTATTTAGAATCCTAGCAAGTCAAATTCTTTACCATGTCTCCTTTTATATTTTTGATTGTGTATCTTAATCCCAATGACAAGAGCAGCATCCTGCTTCTTTAGTAAACTTCAGTTCTGATGTATAATCCATGTTATACCATGGTATCTAACTGGGCAATGCAAACAGAAGCATAAGAAAATATGTCATACTACATTAACACAAAAACTGGGATAAGAACACACCCTCCAAACTGGCCTGTTTGATGACGTTCTTAATGTATTTCACATCATTTACAGCAGGCCCCTTACTTACGAGCAGACGGAAGCTTACAGGTAGCAAAGGTGAAACCATTCTGTGTCTATTATTTGCCAACGCCACATCTCCACTGAAGAAATAACACATCAGAAGTTTAAAAAAAAAAAAAAAGTAAATATCACAAAAACTAAGCCTAGTCTGTGTTCAGCCAGTAAGCAGATGGACGACCTTCTGCAGGAAATGGGGCAACATCTTGATTAAATCCTTTTTCTGAGTAAGCTCTGAACCATTTCCTATGTAGAGCAACTGAGGTACGCCTGGACTTAATGAGGTGGTGGTGAAATCCAGGCTTAACCAACTGCAGTAATCAAATACCCTTTGCTGTATTCTGCTGATGTAGTTGTCTTATCCCCGTCCTCCTGGGTGAACTTCAGTCAAATAATTAGACACATCAAGTAAGGCTTCCCTCAGGAACATTTGCTCGCACAAGAACTTAATTGGGCAGTCATTTTGTCAGGCTTCTTGTAAGCCTCAGCTAGAAAGAATTCTCTCTGACAGTTCTGATACATTTTTGGCAAATATACCTTTACCTTATTTAGGGTGTTTTCCTACCTTGGACTTGTAGCTAATATTTTGGATAAAATACCTGAAGGATGTTTCTTCTGCTACAGACAGCTCTACTGGAAAGATTAGTACCTTGCAACCTTCATGTCTAACAGCATCATTGGCAAGGGCACCTCTCAACTCTGCCATGCTAAGCACCAGTTTGGGCAGCCTACCCACAGGTTTTCTCCAATTCAGTCTCGATCCAAACAATGAATACAAACCCTCCAAGCTAGCTAGAACTCTGCTGCGTGGCCATGTTTGGTACTCTCTAGTCAGGAACAGAGTTGATGAAGGATTCTGGACAGCTGCTGAAGTCTTCATTTGAATGACTATGATCTTATGGCAGGTTTCACCACATGCTAGAGGTTGCCAGGCATCGTCTCAAGGTTGGTCCCTACCCCAAGAAGCTCAGCTATCCTGATAGCCAATGCTGAACTTCAGGGAAAAAAAATACTAAATTGTTTGTGTGGTCTCATTTGAGCATNTTTGTGTTGTCTCATTTGAGCATGGCACAGAAGGTGAGGACCACGCATGTGTAATCAAGCCCACAGCTATTTATCTACAGTTAGTTTAACAGAAATATGAAACTTCTCAACACAGATCTGAAAGACATGGCTGCTGAACTGGAGCAACTGCCAGGGAATAGACTCATCCAGTACTCCTCCAGGACTAGAGGCAGCAGCAAACAAGACTCTTCTTAGTTTGTTTTTGGGGTTTGTTTGTTTTTGTGGTTTGTTTGTTGTTTTTTTTTTAATCTGCACTATACCTGCTAATAATTAGGCCATACTGATCAAAATGGAAAGTGGAGGAGACTTAGGTGGGTATTATTTTAGATAAGAGATGAAAATAAATGGATTCATGCTGCCTTTTTGATCCTTTATGACCATCATTTTATCATCTGCCACTGTGGTTGTATTAGAAAGATCAGGCTGGGCCATAATCAGCTGGAATGTCCAATGGAGTTTTAAGCATGCAGATACTGACTGACTAGTGTCCGGCTAACCGAGACATTACCAAAACCCTTTTTCCTTGGGCCTTTGCAATGTCTGACTCAAAAGCAAACACACACAACATTCAAATAGCCCTATACAGTTTGTATAAACAATGTGGGGTTTTTTCTTTTCAATTTACATGGTCTCATTTGCATCGTTGTTTTGATACCTTGACAAGTTTCTCAACAATCCATAGAGTCTTCCAAGAAAAAACATACACAGAATCTAAACTGTAAGCAGATGTATACATCGTAAAGAAACCAAAAAAGATAAATCTATTTATTGTTTTGTAGTTCTACATTATTAGTAAGCAGAGCATAAGGCTTTAACGCAATTAAATAAAAGCTGATAGCTAATAGTGGAAATCATTGCTTAATTAGCAGTGTTGTGTGATCAAGGATAGTTTGCGTCAATTATGGAGATTCTGCTAGTCTCTGTTACTAATAATAGTAATTTTGAAAAGAAAACTTGCAAATTACAGCTGGAAAGCTAACATGGAATTACAGTATTTATTTGTAATGATTAACTAGTTCTTTTATGAATTATAAAGCCTTTGTTCTGTTCTTTTTTTCTTTTTTTTTTTCAAGCAATACCTGAATAAATACTATGGGTGCCCAAAAGACAATTGCAATCTATTTGTCCTGAAAGATACTTTGAAGAAAATGCAGAAATTTTTTGGGCTGCCTGAAACAGGAGATTTGGATCAAAATACCATTGAGACAATGAAGAAACCCCGCTGTGGTAACCCAGATGTAGCCAATTACAACTTCTTTCCAAGAAAGCCAAAATGGGAAAAGAATCATATCACATACAGGTACTGCTTAGTGACTGTGGGTTTGCTCACACACAACCACAGCGCTTTTAAGAACCAATCAAACAAGAGACTTACAAGTGGAGTAGCTGCTTAGAGAGCTAGACAGGGTTTCTTGAATTGTAATCTCTGTGTTTGGACAACTATCAGATGCTTTAGCAAACACCTCTGAAATTTCAAATGGTAAAGAATCAGGAATATCTAAAGATCAACTTTATGGTTCTGGTTGAGACTGAAGAGATTTGGGGTTAATTCTTTGCTCTGCTGCATGCATCCTAAGGGA